>MU173034.1:5613-58145 GCA_016695475.1 Suillus decipiens | reverse complement strand
GCTGCAGGGGGAGCTGAGGCTGTGGCTGCAGGGGGAGCTGGGGCTGAGGCCGCAGGGGCAGAGGCTGTGGCTGCAGGGGGAGCTGAGGCTGTGGCTGCAGCGGGGTCTGGGACAGAGGCGGGGACAAGGGCGGGAACTGAGGCTGGAGTTGAGGCTGAGGCTGAGGCTGAGGCTGAGGCGGAGGCGGAGGCGGAGGCGGAGGCGGAGGCGGAGGGATGTTATGTGATGTGAGTGTGGCGGCAGCACGACCTCTGCGGCGTGAGGGGTGGCGCGCAGAAGGAATATATCCATGTTTTGCCTTGCGGTGGCGTGTCAGGTTAGAAGAGCTGTGAGTCTTGTAACCACAATCATCAGGACAGACGTAACGCTGTTCGCCAGTGCTAAAATTATTGTTTGTTAATTAGTTGGAATCGTCAACGATCGTGAACGAGTACTTACTGCTTGTTGACATGGATTTTGAAGCTGGATCCTGACAATGTCGCGAAGTCGCACCCGGGAAAGTTGCATTTGTGACTGATCGTGAATGATGCAATGTCAGTAAATTGTATAGCATATAAGATCACCACGGACTGGGGGAAATGTCCCGCCTCATGTTTCATGAGGTCAGCATATTTAGCAAAAATCTGCTCGCAACCAGCTTGAGCAGCGCAAATATAGGGCTATACGTTCCAAGCTCAGTCATAATGCATGAAGTACGCACGTGATCAGACTCACCCTTTCCCTTCTCAAAGACATGTTAAAATGACTGATTGTAGAGGAATATGAGCGGAGGGGGGGGGAACTACTGTCTCAGGTGAGTAACGATTATACTTGGGAGTGATGGTGGTGCTAGCCATTTGCGTTGGTTTATATATGATGGCCGACAGTAAAACTGCCATTGTCCTCTATGCAGCGGTTCAATACACTTGTGGTTAGATGGGCTTGTGGGACTTCAAACACGTACGCTTGTGGAAGTAATTTGTGGATCAGTGAGCCACTGCGATGGTAGCGGAGCGTGAATGCATTGTCAATCCGTTTGAAGGTCTTGACCAATATTACTGCGAAAAAATGGGTCCGGTGAAAATGCCTGCTCGAGTTCAGTAACCTAATTTGAAAGGCATGAAGGGCTTAACTGAGACGATCATGGATGCAGCATTCGAGGTATGAGACACGAATGCCAATGAGAATGATGTCGAGGTCGGTCCTATGTGGCCATAGCTGAGTTTGAAGAAAGAAATGTATGTAAGGTGCTATTGCCAGTGACTCTTTAGCAGAGCATAGCCACAGAGGAATGTGCGCTCTATCTCATGGCAACGAGTGGCTTGGACTGTTGAATGGAGTACCAAGGGAATTCTCTGATACACCTTCAATGCATGCCACTCATGATTGATCTGATGGTATTCCTCAATTGCAACATGGCCACCAGGCAGCCTTCAAGCTTTTACTGCTTCCGATGAGCATGTCCTTTCCTCACGAACTCGTTCTGAATGATCCCTTTCCCTGTGGACTCGGATGCACCGGTGGCCACAGTTGAGCGGGAATTCATATCTGGTCCACCGCAGCCGAGCTCATTGTCCTACAATGAGTTCTCCGGACCACAACGTGAACAAAATTCTAAAGTTTTGCTTTGTGGTTTCGATCGAATGGCCATGGTATATATATACAACCGTATATTTCATGACTCGACCATAATTACAATCCTACAGCTACAATCCTACCACACCTTCTGGTGAATTGACACTGTTCTCAAGTACGTTCAAAAAACTACGCGATCATGATAATTAGCTTTAACATATTAGAGGCACATCGAAAGATGAGATTTACATCAAGCGCTCCTTTTTGGCTTCCTGCCTCAGCTGCATCCTAATTTCAGAAAACCCATGCAAAAATTAAGTCAGGTGCAAGGCACTCCTTTTTGGCTTCCAAGGCACAACGGGTATGTGCTTGTAGTATCTAAATGGAGAGGAGCGAGAACATCCGGGAAATGGCTATTCTGGGGCTACTCACTGCTACATATGTGGGTCCTGGGGTAAAGTCTAGGGCCAGACCAAGGCCAATCTGGGTTTTCATTCTTCCGTCCATTCTCATCGATACTCGCCTCTGAATAACCTTACAGTCATCCCCCTTCGGGTCAGATTCGGGCAGCAGGGCGTCCAAGCTGACCATGATAACATCAATACTCTCGAGATGCAGTGGGGCTCCGCGCTCTTCAGGTTAGTCATTCTAATCGATTTTCGTCTTTGAACAACCTGTTCATCATGCATCAGCCTTCAAGTCAGATTCGAATAATCGGATGACTTGGATAAGGCCTTGAGGCCTGGAGGACGAAAACGGAGGGCCTGTGCATAGGGGAGCTGATGAGCCGTCAGAGCAATAGTACAATGAGGTATCGGCGAGGAGACATGCGAAGGCAAAGGGCTGTAGAAGCCACACTAAAGCGCGGGCACGGGGGTGGCGATGTGTGCGAGTGAGTATCTTATTGCAGCTGACCTTTCAACTTTGTTCAGAACAATAATTAGGCTACGGCTATCGGGAAAAGGTCATACCGGGGCGAACTTTCGTAACTCGAGGGCCATCAGTGTGAAATTTGTGGCGCACTATTTTGTCGAAATTGCCAAGAATAGGTTGAAGCCGCATCACGAAAATCCTAGTATGTATACCTTTCTGGCGCTGGGTAAGGCTCGTGCCTTCAACCTTCGCGCTGTCTTTGGTCAATACGCACCCACCGGCAGTCAGGCCACCTCAAGCTTTGAAGGACACCGTTAATGGACATGTGATCGAGATTCGTTGTTCGGGAGGCAAGGAGAATACATATGTTAAGTGAATTGATCTAACTTGATCGTAACTTACATCACCTATATCCCCATTCCTCAGGGTACGTGCTCGGCATTCTTCTATCCGGGCATCATACACCCTCTTGAACTACAACTTCGCCCCATAATTGCAGCTTGCAATCTCGTGAACAATCATGTAACCACTACTCTGGAACTTTCATCACAAAAGGAACTGTCGCGTATCAAGAATGTTTGTCGATGAATCTACCTCATTCTGGCACTTTCATTATCACCGCCCAGTTAAGCACCATTCCTCGATTAAGGGCGTGTTTCTGTTGAATTTCTCGACAGTGACTACATACTGGGCCACACGTCCTGTTCGTCGTCAAGAGGTTTTGCCATCGCCGCTCCTACTACTCAGGTAACTTAGAGACAAGCTTGCCTTGGTAGCTAACAAGGTTTTCGAGGTCTTGTCATTACGTTGTTACTACACTGCACGTACCTTGTTCTCGGGAACTTCTGGGAGCCGATGTATTTCACGGAACACCTGTACGACTTCAAGTTGAATGTACGTAGTACGAGAACAATGAATCGGAAGCGACCCGAGGAATGATTAGGTCAATAATGTAGGTCAATTGTTCGGAAGCATTAATATTGGATGACTTTAGTCCACCTGGAACCAGTACATATGTAACTTCCAGTCAGGTATAAAGGTCGCAGATATCCTCAGGCTCCAGTCAGTTTCAATCAACCCTCTCTTAATCAGTACTCGACAAGAATCTTAACAACCATGAGCGCTAGCATCAAGATCACTTCCGGACGTTACAGGATCCGCAATTACTTCTTTACAGACTGTTATCTCCGCATATCGGAAAACAATGAAGTACATGTGCATCGTTACTGTGATGCGCTTCACATCCTCATCAATGCCCACAGATCTCAGTCAATGTCTTGGAGGCAGATCTTGTGACTCTCTTTGATACCACGAAAGAGTTGTACATTGGGTTCGACCTGAAGGTTAGTCTGGCCGCTGTTGACAAATACGAGGTTGCTAACCGCGTATTATAGGAAGGCAAAGTCAAAGGCTGCATCCCTGCCCAGGAGCTCCATTTGGCCACTTTTGACAACAGTCAATCTGTGTGAGTGCGGTCTTTGGTTCCAATTGCATCGAGGACCCATTGCTTTTATCCGCAGGATCTATTTAACGGATGACTGGATGTGCTATATGGAAGACGAAAAGACGGTTTGTTTTCATCGCTGACTTTTGTGGCTTTATTCATGACAGGCCTCACTCCAGATTGCTGTTGGGTCACCTCCCATGGGGGATGCCAAGTACTGGATATTGGAGAAAGTGGAATAGGCGTTTCAAATGCAAGGAGACCTAAGTAGCTGCCAGTTGTTGCTCTGTATTGTCTGTTGGAGAATGCTTGTATGATTAGCTTTTGGCCGTGGTAGACATGCTGTCAGTGATGTACCCAGATCTACCTACGCCCGTGTCATTACTGTCTACTCTCTACGTTTGTTATCAGCCATGTCCTCCTTACGCTCGCCTCAGCTGATAACGACGGAGCTCCTGCGTGTCTTACTCGATCGCGCGCTTTGAATTTTTACACCCCCTCCCTCACCGAGATATACTGCATCGTGCAAGTTGAAATTCGGGTCGGAATACAAGGCTTGTGCGGGACAGGGTGGGAACTGAGAACTCTGCGAAAGGACCTGTGAGAATTTCCCATGGCGTTAGGGCCTGACATGGATAGAGGGTGCCCGGGTGGAACCCACGGGTAGAGTGCAGGTTGGGTGCTACGGGTTACGGGTTTGGTTTGGGTATAGTACCCGGGCGGATACGGTCATTAACACCCAAATTTCGAGGTACCCGCGGGTGCCCACGGGTCAGTTAAGCTTTGCGTCTACCACCACATTACTGTTTTACTGTCTGCTGATATCGGGCACTATTGTAGACATCGAATGACATGCCGACTTCAACCAAGAACTGCAGGCTCTAGTGATGTGCTGGCCCGGCTTGGCCTGAAAGCCACGGCTTTAGCCTGGCCTGGGGCGGCTTCGGCTTTGCAAAGCCTCAAGCCGGGCCATGAGCCAAAACCACGGCTCGCCTTGGGGCCATCGCGGCTTTCAAAACGGAAAATGATGAACTTTGAATATAGTATCATACAGGCTGACGGGACGCGAAACAAGCTCACTTTCGCGTGCTTCAGCAGTCTTGACTTCGCAGGGATAGCACCTGGTTCGAGTTCAGCACACAGGCTGCGAGTGGTGGGAAACGAATTTGAGGTTCGAGGCCTCGCGTTCGAAGGGGGATTGGATTGCGAGTGGTGAACAACGACTCCGATCGACATAGCCTGAATTCGAAAGGATCCTTTTCTTTTGTAGATTCAACGATGACTTGTAGGCTGTAGCCAATAGCATATACAATTTGATCACTACTCACCATAACGCATGTAAGTATCTGCTCCGAGACCTCGAAGGAAATGAACAGTGGCTGCTTGGATAAGTTAGAACCTGGACTAGTGACGAAAGGAGATGAGCTTTTGTTGAACGAGGGTATTGAGATTCCGAAAATTTGGTGGCGCGTGTGACGAAAAAGGAAATCCCTTTCGGATGCGATGCTCGCCAATATCAAAAACGTATGGAAAGTCAGACCCCCGTGCTCTACTTCCAAGGCTTCCACTTCTCAGAGCCTGTTAAGTGCTTCCGGACACTGGGACCATTCTAATGCGTTATGTAGAATTTTTCCTGCTACCATAAGAGAGTGGGTTATATCGTGTTTTACCACTGGGACCTCATTCAAATCGGTCGTCTTCCTGCGTCTGTTGCTTTTGACCTTTGAATCGTATTCTTCTCTCGTCTTCTTCGATTGCTCGTTCGCTCTGCCAAGCTCACGTTTCGTTGAAATCTCCATGGCCTCAGTGGTCCATTGCCGTAGTCAGTACCGGTGTCGAGTTTGAGGTTGCGATGTTACGTTTGGGATGGACTGGATTGCTGCGTGGCCACCGTTTTTTTGGCCCTCATTTGCGGGAAGATGAGACTCCCGTCTCCAATCCTCCATGTCTGGCCTTCAAGGCGGTGACAGTGTCTCATTGTCTAGTATCTGCTGATTGCCTTCTGTGTTTCTAGAAACTCCATGTATCCTTAGTGGTAATGTCAATCATATTGAACCTGCTGCTAATGATGGTGAATTAGAATTATCTCAGTCTTCGTCCCTCGTCGGGGCAATTGTATTGTCTCGTAGACTTTCAGACTCGAACTTTATTGTCCATGTCATCTTTTTCGATCCGTGTCCATCAGGGTCCCCATAAGTTTTCAACTTGGGATGTCTCGTGAGTCGCCAATTGGAAGAGTTAAAGACTTTAACCTGGCGAGTGCGATTACCAGAACATAATCAACATATGTTTCTCTTAAATTATGCAGGTTGGAAACCTGCTGAATAACAGCCTTTTTCTATTGGAACACGCTTTTGCATTTGTTCATAGATGATTTCTTTAGAAGTTCATCGTAACTGGTCTTAGCCAGGTGGTTGCCAGAACAGAATAAAAATCTGCTTCTCTTCCACTGTGCAGGTTTTAAACTGCCGACGACAAGGTTTTTCTATCGGAACACACCTTGACATTCACTCGTGGATGGTTTCTTTGGAAGTTCACCGCAACTGGTCTAGCCTGGTGGTTGCTATAACGGAATTAAAATCTGTTTCTCTGGGACTGTGCAGGTTTGAAACCTGCTGACGACGAGTTTTTTTCCTATTGGAATACACCTTGACAGTCACTCGTGGATGGTTTCTTTAGCAGTTCATCGTAACTGGTCCTAGCCAGGTGGTTGCCAGAACAGAATCAAAATCTGTTTCTCTTCCGCCGCGCAGGATCGAAACCTGCTGACGCCGCGCTTTTTTCTATCAGCACACACCTTGATATTCTCTCATCAATATTTTCTTTAGAAGTTCACCACAACTGGTCTAACCTGGTGGTTGCTACGACAGAATTAAAATCTGTTTCTCTTAGACTGCAGGTTTGAAACCTGCCGGCGAGATCTTTTATCGGAACACACCTTGATATTCACTCACTTGTGCTTTCTTTGGAAGTCCAGCGCAACCAGTCGTGGTTGCTACAACAGACTTAAAATCTGTTTCTCTTGGATTGTGTAGGTTCGAAACCTGCCGCTAACAACTTTTTTTTTCCGATCAGAACACAGCTTGTCACTGATGATATTCTTTAGAGGTTCATCTTAACTGGTCTTAGCCCCTGTGCAAATTGTTGTCGCAAAATTATATTTGCTCCTTGGCGAGTCATACCTTCAGACACGCGTCAGAAACACTAATTATATTAGGTGTTGTGACTCGTCTTCGGGCTTAGTCGATTGCATATTGGATGGATTGGTGTCTGTAGACGTGTCTGCGATATCAGGCGCTGATCTGTGGACCACTGCACAGAGTATCTGCAGTGATTTTAGAATGCACTCGCGATCAAGAAAAACTTTGCAGGAAAAGAGACCTATCAGTATTTTGGACATTCTTTGCTGTCGGGGCTCATAGGAGGTGTGTCTAAATCATTGCGATCACTGTTCACCGTGACCAAGGTGTTCGAACATTTGTTTGAGCCAAACCTTCTAGATATGGAAGCCATCAACGCGTTTTGGCATGGTTTATGCTTCGCAGGCACAAATTACTATGTTTTTTTCACAAGATATATTCCTTGCAGCCGAAGCTCCAGGTCTGCACATGCATTAAATAACCGAAGGTATTTGGAGGCCAATAAAAGCTATTTACCTTACTAGGAAGGTTTCCATAAAAACGACACTTCACGTTCTTCTCGTTGTCGCCTATATGCCGTGGTCAACCGACGAATAAACAATGATCTAAAAGAATGTGCACTCTCACTCTGGGATCATGGTCGGGACGTCGAAGATATCTGTGAAGTGTTCGGTGTTTCTCGAGCGAGCTGCTTTCGTTGGCGAAACATTCGGTACTGTTGCTAAGCCCCCTTTTCCACTTGTCGGCCGCACGAGAATAATCACACGAGCGCTCATGACAGCCGTCGAAGACCTCTTTGCTCAAGAATCAGGTCTGTACCTCGGCGAACTTTGCACCTGGCCTGCAGTCGAGCATAACATCACCATCACCCCATCATCCTTATCTTGCAATATCAAAGAAGTTGGCCTTTCTCAAAAAATGCTCTGGAAGATTGCATGCGAACGCGATGATGTCCGTCGAGAGGAGTTCAAAAATAGTCTTCGGAATGACTTCGTTGGCGATGACTCAGAGTTTGTTGTCCTCGAAGAAACTAGCAAGAACAAGCGTACTTATACACGCCATTATGGAAGACCACACTGTGGACAACGTGCACAGCTCCGTGACGTTTTTGTTCGAGGAGACCGTTACTTGCTATGCGCCGCCATGACCATAAAGAGCTATCTTGCAACACGTGTCGTCGAAAGCTCGTTCGACGCACAAGAGTTCTATGATTTTGTTTTGGAAGATGTGGTAATTTTTTCCTCCTGTAATGTCCACTTGACTTGTAACACTATTATTATATGTACGACTACGTTCACAACCATGCGATGCAACCAGACATCACAACTTGTACATTACATAAACATACTAGCTACATATAGGACACACCCAAAGATGAGATTTTCATTAAGCACGTCAGCGTGAGTGCTATCTATGCCTGCGGTTCTAGTCCTCACAAGAATATCCCAACTGCCCATCCAGAGACGGAATCCATCACCAATCTACCAATGGTGAGAGGAGTTCGCGGATTGTACGTTGACCCTGGTGGTCATGACAATGAGACATTCGTCGTCGTCGTCGTCCGGGGCAAGGGTGGAGAAAATGCCAGTGTCAATAGATTTGTGCAGGTTAAGCATCAGCCGAGAGATGAGAGTGACGGACATGCTGGTCCAATGTCATATTTAATCTGGATCCGCGTTTATCGTCCCAATCACTCACCAACTAGTAAACGCGCCGAGGGTGCCACTGATCATACCCTTGTCAATCGTCAGAAAATAGTCGAACCAACGCCAGTATATAGGCTCACCGAATCAGCCTGATCTAAACTGTGAGCATTTCGCGACACAGATCAGTATTCACTAGCGACTCACGTAGTACGTCAGGATGTTCGGTATATTGAACAATGCCATCGCTCTGAAGGAACGTGGATCAGAACCACTGGAGTCACGATCTTGCTGACAACCTCACCCGAAATACATCGCACCTACGTTTGGTTGATTCAACGTGGAAAACATCGAAACAAGAAATGTTTGCTTACCATCGTGAAATATGGTGTCAATAACATTTCTCCTGGTGAGCAGAGATAACCGCAGCAAACCTCTAGTTTTGCAAATCTTGTACACTGTAAGAGTGAAAATGAGTAAATCGAAGACAAGTAGGGCCACCCATGCCAGCCCGAGACCTGCAATTAGAACGGGTTGTGATGTTGTATACACAAACGTGATGTAGAATTTACTGACGGATGGATCTGCAATGGCTTTGAGCGGGGGCACAAAACGTCGAAGAGGATAGCGTACGTCTCTGCTGTATATGTTTCATAGCAACCAATTCCTGGAAAGATGATCGTATTGCCTGAAAACCGTCCAAACGTTCCCACCTAGAAATAATCAGTACATCTCATAATATACAATGTCATATGAACACGCACCGAGGCTGCTCCTGCAAGAGCAACGAGGATGATTAAGAGCCAAGCAAGCAAGTATTTGCTACGGCCGTAGAGAGCATAAGTGCGAATGGTCATTATGACTGAAATTTTTAATGAATGAGTTTCTCGAAATGAAATTCCACTCACGGCAAACGATGACTGCTTGGGCAAAAATGACAAGTTGCCTGTACAGCGTGTATTTCGAGCAACTAAGTCTCTGTTAAGTAGAGCAACAGACAAGACAGTAAAGTAGAACCTCTACAGAAAGAGGTCGTGAGTATGCCAGTTTAGTGCATGTATAGCAAAATCACAGGTTCACCTCGTCTGAAACAGGCAAGAAACTTATAAGTAAGCCGCAGATATTGGCGAGGAGAGCGAAATAGCGATTGAGCAGAAATAACTTTGCGGATAGCGCTTTCGGACGACACCAAATAAAGGCAATTTCTTCTGGTAAGGTCATCAGATGATCGTATGTCAGGATAACTGGATTCAGAATATTGCGTTATCGTCCTGAGCTCGAGGATACAAGCACTACTGCTAGTGCTCACTATTTCCCGCCAGAGTGGCGTAAATGCACGACAGCCTAGCCACCATCAGGATACACGGTCAATTAGGTCCATACGCATGCATGTGTCGCTCACATCTGCAGCACTTCCAAGTCAGTAGCATCCATTTTGATGAGGCAAAAAGAAAGGCGTTGAGAACGTGCAGCAAATTATATGCCATTATATGCCGGCCCCATTTAACAGTCAGCTGTAATTAGGTGCATGCATAACGATGTTTCCTTGCTGAAACACAAATATAAATTACATTGCCACCATGGCGACCGTGGGGTATTTGAAAAAAAAGCAACCTAAAGCATTTAAGCAAGTCGCGACACGCGGATATTGTTAATATCAAATTGATGATACAGGATCGGGATAACCTGTGAATGGATAATGTTGGACCAATCGCGGACATTCAAGTGGTGAACCTGACTGTCATGGCCCATGACGAGTTTGATGCCCAACCCAGTTCTAAGACAGATCTACGTGGCAAAATGCAGAACGTTACAACGTACCAGTTATTCAGGACAAATGAAAGTACCTTGCACCCTTCCCCGTTGAGGAGGGTTCGCTGAATATCTTTTCAATCGCGTTATATCAAGACTATGCTGTCCGAGTGCACGGGAAATTTCTCGCGTACAAAAGCGGCGATGACCTCAACGTGGTGATAATTACGAAGACCGAACTTTGCGGAAGTCAAGTTTCTGGTGAGGAAGGGACGCATGTTTCCAAAAAAGTAGATGGACTTACCCCTGCAACAATCAATCGACTGGTGAAGCGATCACCTCGGCGTGTGGTTCTGTGCCTATACAATGATACCACTTCGCATGGTTGACTTGGAGTCGTAAGGATCATCCGGAGAGCTGCCCACCGTGCGACTGGGCTGGTTTAAACGCCTGCAGCTCCATGAGGATATTTGGTAGAGCGAAACCGCGATGCGTGCTCGTCCAAGCACAACGTGACTGAGTGCCACGCATTTCTTTACCACTTGCGCTGGTTAGAGTTGTACATGAGTACTTGGTTGTGCAACAGAAGTTCTTTCAATTGTGACGTCACTATGCGGGTCCACATGGGGATATGTTCCTAACCGAATTCGGAATACGGGTGTAGTCCTCACTTGACGCTTGGAGTTGGAGGGGTTTTTGCTATCATCGTAATAATGACGTCTCTGCAGATTACATCCACTTACATCGCCCACGGACTTCCGAGATTTCCGGTTTTATGCCATTCTATCGCCTGCAGACCATAGCAAAAAAATCGCACAATGTCTGACCGCAACACGTCCGTCCTTAGCAAGGCTTGGTGAGGACAAGGAAGTGTAAGCGCGCTGAAGATAGTATCCCCAAGACGAAGCTGGCTCAGCGTTCGTCACTATTTTTGAAGCGCTCCTACCGCGGACGGAGTTTATTTTCATACGTGCGAAGACGCGAGCTTCTGTCTTACCCGACTATTAACGGCACTAGTAGATTAAAATATTCGTGTGCCTCAAGGTCAATTGTTTGCTTGTGGCGTGAATGGTAGCAGTAGTTTCTTTTCAAGATGACTCCATTGGGATTCCGTCGGGGTGTCAGCTCGACATTGAAAACTGGCACGTCGACGCGTCGTACTACCGGATATCGCTCTCTTACGTCTTCCTCTGTCCAGGGACCCACTGAACGCTCCCTAGATCTTCGAACGCTCACAGGTTTCTTTAGAGAAGAGATCCTCGGAAAACATGCTCACCGTCCTGCCCTCATTTGCAGGCAAGAACGTCCCCGCGCCCATGGTGGGCCACCGTCGCGGAACCTCAGCGTGACCAGCCACCTAGCATGGGATTTTGACGAGTTTAATAAGCACATACGAGCGCTTGCGCGAGGCTTGGTCGCAATGGGCGTCAGGAAGGGTGATCGCGTCGCGGTACTCATGGGGAACAATAGGTGTCGTGCCGTGTTAGTTCTAACGCGTGATATCCCCTGATACAACCTATATGAAGCTCTTATGCATCACTTCAGTGGGCGTGCGCGAGCATAGGTGCAATCCTCGTAACACTGAATCCTGCCTACAGGTTGAACGAACTGGTAAGTTGATTATATGCTACCTGCAGTTCTTGAACCTTCGTGTTGCAGGTGGAGACAATCAACCTCGTCGGTGTTACCCATCTCTTTACTGTACCCCGCATCAGAACGTCAAATTATATCCGCATGCTCTCTGACGCCTTTCCCGAGTTGCGCAACTCGAGTCCTGGGAATATTCAAGAACCCGCCCTTCCTTCGCTGAAGAATTTGATTGTGGTCGGTAATGTCCACGACACTGCAGAATGGTTCCGAGAGATATGTGATGTGAAGAGTATCACCGACTGGAGAGAGACCTTAATATGGAGGGAAGACACGTGGGAACAGCATCATATCGAAGAGTTGGTCCAGTCTCAAAGAAGTGACGAGGTTATCAACCTGCAGTTTACTAGGTGAGTTTTTTGTAGATTAACTTTCATTCTCTCACACTGCATAGCGGGACCACTGGGGCTCCTAAGGCTGTTTCAGTAAATGATTACCTCTGCCATATTTGCTTTGCTCCTGAATACCATCTCAGCTAACTCACACGAACCTACTCAATAATGGTATCTCCATTGGTGATTGTATGCGACTGGGCCCAGACGATGTCCTTTGTACGTTCACCTCTGATTCTCGCAATGGGTGATATAGACGTTTCTCACTAGGCAACGTACCTCCTCTGTTCCACTGTTTTGATGAGTGACAATTTTGTGCTTTCGTGCAACCATTCTTACCCTGAATTCATGCACGCCTAGTCCTCGGTAACCTTGCTGCATGGTCCCATGGGTCTTGTGTTGTATACCCTTCAGAGATCTATAAACCCAAAGCTATCGTGGACTCTCTCGTGCAGGATAGATGTACGGCCCTGCATGGTGTCCCTACGCATTTCTTGGGTGTTTTGGCCGAAGTACGGAAGCGGCAAGACGCGGGAGAGAAGCTGGATTTGAGTTGCCTACGGTAAGTGGAACAAGTCTTCCTTAATGATGCATCATCCTCATGACATGCCGAAACGTAGGACTGGCATTGCGGCGGGCTCGCCAATACCTATTGACCTCATGCGACAGCTCATCGAGAAATTGAACCTCGTAGATCTGTCCATTGCATATGGAATGAGTGGGTTTCCTATTTCGTTCAACTGAAATTTGGCCAATTAACGTTTTAATAGCGGAAACAAGGTGAATTTATTCGGCAGGAATGGGGTCTTATAACGGTTGCTAATCTTGATTCAGCCCCGTGTCTTTTCAAACCACACCGGCGGATCCAATCATCAAGCGTGTTGAGACGGTCGGTAGGGTGCAACCGCACGTGATGGCCAAGATCATTGACCAAAATGGGCATGTTGTCCCTGTCGGGAAGCCAGGTGAACTGTGTATCGCTGGTTATCTTGTTCAGAAAGGGTTCGCTTGGTTCGGTTCCTGGTTTGTTTGTGTCCACTGAGACAAGTCTAGCTACTGGGAGGATGAGGAACAAACGCTCAAGGTCATGCGGGCGGATCCAAATGACCCGTCCATTGTATGGATGCATACAGGTGACGAAGGGATCATGGATGAGGAAGGATACCTGAAGAGTAAGCCTGCTGTTACATCCTTTTTGAAAAGTTTTAATGTCCCGCAGTTGTCGGCAGGATCAAGGTTAGTAAATATCTTCACTCGGTAATCCAGAGAATGAACTACTTCACAGGACATTATTATTCGTGGCGGAGAGGTGACACATTCTGTCTCACGTGGGTGGCGCCATGATCTAACTTAGCTTACAGAATCTATTTCCGGTTCAAATTGAGAACGCACTGACTGCACATCCCTCCATCAGGGAAGCTGCAGCTGTCTCTGTGCCTGATAAAAAGTATGGAGAGGTCGTGGGAGCATGGATTGTCAGAGAACCGAACACCGACATGTCAAGGGAGGACGTCCGTCGGACTGTCTCAGAGAGTATGAATCCACAGGTGAGTTCCGGAGGAAGGGTACTCGGCCAAATTAACGCTCTCGCAGAATGCTCCAGCGTGGGTGTGGTTTGTCGGTGAAGATGGCACGCCGGGAGAACTTCCGAAGACAGCGAGTGGGAAGGTTATGAAACACATTCTTCGCAAGTGGAGTGCAGAGCTTGTACAGAATGTTATTGGGAGTGTTGGAGGGAAATGATGTATTGATGTGTTACGGACCGTGTCAAAATAGGGGCTATTTGTGCCCGTCCAGATCGTGAGAACTTTCCCAGGAAATGAAAAGGTCAAAAGTGGGAGCATGACCGAAGTTTATCATTTTGACCAAACTTCAACATGGCGGTCACGAAACGCGTTCGCATTTACACCGAAGAAGATGTCGCGAACCACAAGTCCGCCAAAAGCTGTTGGATAACCTGCCGTGGCAAGGTCTACGATGTTACTGGGTTCGTGCCTGACCATCCAGGAGGAGACGACCTCATTCTCGCGCATGCTGGAACAGACGTAGAAAGCATCATGAAGGATGGGGATTCTCATGATCACTCTGACTCTGCGTATGATATGTTGGAAGAATACTTGATTGGACGTTTGGGGACTGAGGCAACAGTGGTCAGTGATGGTATGTACTCAGCTGCGCTTTACCAGAAAATACACTCATAGGGGGATTTTCTCTGCAGATTGGGACGCTCCAGATGACTTCCACCCTGAAGATACCAACTCTGCGGAAGATTTCGAAAAGACACAGTTTTTGGACCTGCGCACGCCCTTATTGCATCAAATGTGGCAGGCCAACTTTAGGTATGCTGGGGACCTCCTTACTGAAGACGCATTTTCTCACTGCGGTTATAGCAAATCCTATTACCTCAAGCAAGTTCATCAACCACGGCATTTGCAAGAGTCTGCTCGTCTTTTTGCCTACGATATTTTTGAGGTGCACAGCATGCCTATAAACCTGTGTTCCCATCTTATCTGATTATACAGGTGTGCACACGCACCGTGTGGTACGCAGTACCATTGATTTGGCTACCAATTACCGCAAATCTGTTCCTTCGATCCATGCTCCAGTTCAATGGACCCATACCCACCTTCCTGTCCGACCCTTTGCTCCCATTGTCACTCACGTCAACTGTGACATTAGACGCATTTGCTAAAACACTTCCATGCTTCTTGTTGGGGAATTTCATATGGACGATTCTGGAATATGGGATGCATCGTTTCCTGTTCCACATCGATGACTACCTGCCCGACCACTACGCGTTTTTGACGCTTCACTTTTTGCTTCATGGTATTCATCATTATATGCCTATGGATAGGTGCGTAATTCCCCGGGTAGCATAATAGTGACTAATTTTCTCTTAGACTCAGGCTTGTCATGCCGCCTGTGATGTTTGGGATCCTTCAAGCTCCATTCACTCGCCTCGCGTATATCCTGTTCCCTACTCCAGTTGCTAACGGTATCATTTCTGGTTCATTTGCGTTTTGTAAGTAGGTATGTCAGTCTTAAAACTTGTTCTGATCATCTTTTACAGATGTCCTTTACGACTGTATGCATTATGCGTGAGTCTGGTCGGTTATGATTTGACGCCTTATACTGATCCGCCTTCAGACTTCACCACACAAAGTTACCTGCATACCTGCGGCACATGAAGAAATACCATCTTGCACACCACTACAAGAATTTCGAGCTAGGTTTCGGTGTTACCAGTAAGATCTGGGACTACGTCTTCAAAACTGTCCTCCCCGTATGAGTCTACTTCGTGGCTGTGGAGACTGGATATCCTTGTTTCTTACATTTCATCACCTCATTTCATTGGGCATTTTCAGTACATTTACTTCGCGGACCAATATAATGTTCACCACTCATGAATTAATGTTTTCTATCATTGTCACTATCGATCGTAGTTGAAACACTACACTTGAGTGATTAATTCACCTGCTGCGCGCCAAGGTATATATTCACGTTAACCTAGATGCTGAAACGTTAGGAAATCCTTGGCTGTTGTGAAAAATTTTGAGGGACAGCTTATAGTGCGCCGTTAATGGGTCTGCGTCCGTCGTTGCATTTATTTACATGGCATAATGAGGAGCAACAGGTTTTGCCTTGTTCCACGCCTCTTCCAACAATTTCAATATCTCATCCGGGAGTGGTCCTCCCTCACTGTGGAGAGATGAAAACGAGATAATCTAGCAGACGATGGACGCACCATTGCACGATGTTATCCTCCATTTGCTGGGGTGATGCTGCACCGAGAATAACTGCATCTCCAGGTTGGAGCGTACTGTGATGTTGCAGCCATCGTTGAGCTACTTCAGCCATGCAAACGTTATGCACAACCTGATGCATTTGAATGAGCTGGTTTTGGTTAAGAGTAATATCCTTTGCACACAAATAATTCCTTCAATTCGCGCAGAATCGGCAGCAGTGGTCCATATTGTTCGTGCAATAAAGGTGCCATGTGGGATACAGAAGGATCCCAACGACCTCCTTTGGTATTTTTCAGACTATCTTCATCGAAAATCTTTCCTACTAGAAGACCGCCTCTGTAAGATAAATATAAGCCATCCAACACACAATAAAGGCTATATGAGACGTACGCCAATGGTCCATACGCGTAAAACTTGATCCCAAAATGACGCAGGCAAGGAATGAGTCTGAACAATCTCAGAAAACTTAAATCTTTGAATTAAACATAACTTACTCCACTTCTACATTTCGGTTCACTGCGTTATATCCGCCTTGATACACTGTAGGCCTGACCCAGTTATTTTGTTTCATGATGCCCATAATTTCAGCGACCTGCATGAAATGAATTGTATTTGCCTTTTTTTTAAAAAATCACGGCTCATTACAAACCTCCCAGGAGTTATAGTTGCTCAAGCCAAATTGTTCGCTAAAGCATGTTGAGGACGAAAAATACAATACGCAAAGAAACACGTACAAATGTCCCTCGTTATAAAGGTCATTGATCGTCTGTAAGGTATCCACAATGGGCACGCTTCGATCAGGTGCGTGCAAATAGAATATGTGCACTCTCTGCAAGCGCAGGATCTTCAAAGACTCCATCAAAGAGGCTCTAAGATTCTTGGGCGATAGATCACCAGGCTTCGAAGAAAGGGCCCTATGAAATAGAACCATCAGTTTTCACTGTAAGTTGTGCGGGGAATGTTCAAACTTGGTATCTATGTAGCATCTTTCTGCAAGATCGACTTGACCAATGAACTTTGGTGTTATCAACTTAATGCACCGCTGCTGTAGCATTTTACGCAACTGCTCACCTCCTCTGATGTTCCACCACCATACAGACGAGCGGTATCGATAGTGGCATATCCATGACGGACATAAACACCGATGCCTGTTCAACTGAATGAATACGTGCTCCATTCGATTGAGGACCTGGAAGCCCAAAGGAACCTGCTCCCTAAAATAAAACCATTCAACCTCCCCGGCCTCTTCAATTGTTTGTTAGTAACCTACAAATATAAGATTGATTCGGGATGGCATGGTACTGAAATTATTCGGGTATTAGCCTGGAAGCCTAAAGTTGCGATACCATCCTACGAAGTCTTATAAGTCATGTGCATCGAAAGGCGTCTGACTTGCAAACTTAGAATGACTCCGTTAAAAGGAGCCGAGCGGTTCTACACTATCATGATGAATAGGGCGGATGGCTCGGGGTGATTCGGATGACCGATGAGATTACTAAACTCTAAACGCCTCCCGCACAGTGGCGGCCTCTGCCGGTGAATTTCTCTAACAGACTTACAGGCAAATACTGAAGGCCAATTGATACGGGGCCCACGGCTTTATTGTCTTTCATATGTTCACATCCACCTGCTCCACTCGTCATTTCCTTATAGCAGTTTGCAATGCTTTGTGCATGATGCCAAACGTGAGACTGCGAGCCTAGGTTGGTTGCGAAGCCATCGCTACGTGGCTGACACTGGCTTCCGAGTCTGTTCAATAGATTTCATCGTCAGGAGTATATTGCTCAGCATCGCCTCATGTACAACTCGTGTTGTACTAGTTTCTCAAGCTTGTTTCGAGCAAGTTGTTTATACACCGCATGCATTCACTGCCGGGCGGGCCGATTCTACTGTATTACAACCCGAGACGGTCGAAATTACTCAGGTGACCTTCCTGCCTGACCGATCCGAGCTTCTGTTATATAAGATTATGCACTGGCAATACAAAAGTTTTGAGACGAAGGGCATGAACCATATCATCTCCCAGGCTGATCTATCTATCTTCTACTGAAACCTCCCCACCGAAAGCTTTCTATCGTTGATATTTTGTGAGACCTCTCTTCGCAGGAAAAATCATGGCTACAATGAACGCTGTCTTCTACGAGGCCGTGAGTTTCATGTTGTCATGATATGTCCCCTCTCATTTCATTTGCATCAGCCGCGGCAATTCAGCATGCAATCTGTACCAATTCCTACAATAAATGACGATGAGCTCTTGATTAAGGGTGCGCACTTCTGGTAATTTATCAACAGCAGCCCTAATATTGATTGCTTCAGTCTCATGTTGTGGTAAGTTCTGCGCATAGTACCCACAGACACTACGCACGGATTTAACTATCCACAGGCATATGTGGAACCGACGGACATGTGCATGAGGGAGAATTCATCGCGAAATTTCCTGTGAGTGTTCGCATCAGCAATATCAAGAATATTTTGAGAGTGACGTTTCGATCGCAGCTAATCCCTGGTCATGAAGTTATCGGGACCGTTGCCAAAGTCGGCAGTAACGTTACAGGGTTCGCTGAAGGTGACCGATGCGTTGCTGACCCAGGGGTTACCGTAAATCCGTTTCTCCAGCACATTGAGAACACAACTTGAAATCTTTACAGTGCGAGAAATGTTTCTATTGTAGACGGGGACAGTCTCTATTATGTGAGAACTTCAATGGCAGGGGAGTTACGATGGCAGGAGGATTTGCTGAATATGTTGTATTGTGCGTATCACAACTACTGAACCTGTACATCTTACACGTTTGCTCATTTGTGCAGCGAGGCTAAGAAAGCTTACAAGATCGAGCACCTCACTGATGAAGAAGCAACACTTATCGAGCCGGCTGCCTGCGCCATTCATGGGATGGATAAGCTTAACGCACCCGTAGGTATTGATGCCTTGGTGATCGGTGCTGGCCCTACTGGGCTGATTCTCGCACAACTACTCAAACTGAATGGTGCAACCAAAGTTGTGATTGCTGCCAACAAGGGTATTAAGACCCAGATTGCACAAGATCTAGGGGCTGGTGACGTGTATATTGAACTTGACAGAGAAAATCCTGCACCTCAGTGGGAACAACTAAGGAGAAACCATCCGTATGGATTCGATGTGGTCGTAAGTAAATCGCGGGACTGAATCCTTAAGTCTAACTTGAATTATTTGTTACAGGTTGAGGCTACCGGCAATGAAGAGGTCGCGAATGATTCTATTAATTACGTCCGGCGGGGCGGTACTCTCATGATCTATGGTGTCTACGCTGATAGCGCTCGTGTCCACTGGCCTCCTTCCAAGATATTTGGGGATGAAATCAAGGTATGTGGAATAATCCTTACTCTTGGCTTCTTGCTTATAGCTTGAGCAGATCATTGGCTCATTTGCTCAAACTCATTGTTTTCCTCGAGCCGTAGCGTACCTCGACAGTGGCAAAGTGAAAGTAAAGGGCATGGTATGCATGAACCGTACTTCAAACTTGGCCGACCACGCTGATGTTTTCCAGGTCACTGACGTGTTCAAGATCAGCGAATATCAGCAGGCACTTGATAAAATGAACAGCAGAACTGCCTTAAAGATCGTAGTGAAGCCGTAATGCCAAGTTGTGTCCTGCGTTACCTAGTCAAATGTAATCATAGCTATGTCATCCTCTGTTCCATCTGGATTCTGGTCCGTCTTCTCACAGTATTTAATGAAGCCATATATGTTGGGAAGTTACTGCGAGTTTCACATATCAGTACTCGATAAGAGCCAGCCACCACAGGTAAGTGAAGATGTGTCCCACAATGCACTTGGGTGCAGACAGCCTCCACACAATTCCAGTGGTCCAACATGCTCATACTCGACGACACCTTCACCATCAGCAACCGAATGCAGTACTTCCTGTTCTGTCAATGACAGACTTGCGAACTCATGGACGAGAGGGGCGTCCGCGGAGACTCGGATAGTAGGTTATTCGTTGTTCACACATGTTCACAGCTACAATAGAATCTGTATCTGTATCAATAATGTTTAAAGTTTTTTCAAAGACTTACCTGGGACTCAACGACGATAAGATGCAGCGTTACGGACAGTGCTCATGCTAGGCCAAAAGATGCCATAGGAACCCACAAACTTCAAAGTAGGGGGAAAGACGCTGGGCATTACTGGAAGTCAGTCGTGATGGACTCGCGGTACAAATGAGGCAAATTCACAAGCTGTGGGTGGTTAAGATACGCAATGAATGATTGATTCGAAAGATGAGCACGCTCCAGGCAATGGCGAACCTCGAGTAAGGGCGTCTCTATATACTGATTCATATAGGTCGATCTCTCGTGCCTCGTCAAGATTCATTAAGAAAAGCATTAGAAAAAGATGCCTTCAACAGCAGCGAAAGAAACCAAGTGCTCACCGAAAGTGGAACACTGATAAAATATCTTGCGGAATAGTGTCCATAGTATCAAAGTATCTGCGCTGGGCAGAGTCCTTCATATCAGTGTCAATGAGAAATGAGTAAGCCTCAGAGTGAGTGTTCTCCATCACGATTTGGAAGCCGTAGAAGCAGCGGACCTCGGCAGCCTGGACCTCATTGGAGAAGTTCAATGAGATTTTCACTAACAGTGCCGTCGGATGCAGCGAACAAGGCGAGAACGTGTGAGACACAGTGATGCCCGTTGTCACTAGGTAGTTGGCCCAGTCATGGTCCATAAATGTCTCTTGAGAAGTCTACCAGTGTGCCAGGCAGGTCAGTTTTACTGACGAACTTCTTGCGAAGCTCTTCAAGTGTTCTCTCCTCCTACATCACACGAGTGTGCTGATGTTTCTGAGCGAACCAACTAGCAAATAGAAAATATGCATTGTGATGTAGTAATAAACAGAATTACAAAATTAAAAGCCGTACAATAGACAAAGAGAATAAGTGAGGCTCACCGTGGATGGACAAATTCTTATCAGAGAACTAAGGCTCGCCGTTCATGGTTAAATTCTCTAGCAAGTAGGTTTGCTGTCCATGGTAAAATTCTCTTCTAAAAAGGGAGGCTCGCCGTCCATGGTCAAAATTTCAGAGAAGGCTCACCGTCCATGGTAAATTTCTCTTCGAACAAATAAGGTTCACTATCATGATTGATGGTTAAGTTCTTTTCCAACAAGGAGGCTCGCCGTCGCTGGTAAAATTCTCTTCGAAGAAACAAGGCTTGCTATCGATGGTCAAAATCTCGTCGAAGTAACGAGGCTCACTGTCCATATTGAAGTTCAGGTTCAATGAATCGGCCTCGAGGAAACCTGACTAACATATGTATATCAGTGTTGTTTGGTTATAATGATGAAAGGGGACAGCATGGGCAATATACAGGATACGACCGCCGCAAGTACCCGAATAAACGGACTACTAATACTTGGCTTAGGAATACAGTAATACTTCAAGCTTCATGCTGGCAGTTGAGGAATGGAATCTATGGCCTGATGTGACTAAGTAACGTCACCTTGCAGGCACCTGGGAATAGATCTAGCGCTTAAAGCAATTGAATTTGCGATGACAATGGCGTCGTTAATTTGCTATGATATCACCTACGACTCCCCTCACACTCCTACCTCCACCAGTGATGTTATCTCTGCTCAGCGTGCTGGCAGGGATCGTGCTACTCATATATCTCTATGTTCGCTTCAATGACCATGGATTGTCGCAACTTCCGTCGGAAGCTACAGCGTTCGCACCTAACCGGTTCACACCACACGTTGTCCGTGAAGCTGCTGAAAAGCTTAGCAACTCACCGAAGATCGTAAAGGATGTACTTCCAACAAAGACTGGACGTCGGTATATTGTAGTTGGTGTAAATAACCTTGTTGTGCTAGCGCTTTGATGTTGATGCTGATATTTCGAACATAGGCTGGCTTCTTGGGTGGCTGGGTCATCATCCAACTTCTGCGACGTGGCGAAGACCCAAAGAAGATTAGAATCCTCGACATACGCCCTCCAACTCGTTCAGATCTGCGCACCGGCTTGGCTGCGCAGGTTGCCTTTTTCCAAGTCGACATATCTCATGCCAAGGCCGTGGTTGATGCTTTCCAGGCCCCGTGGCCAGACTGCGACCCCTTAGAGACAGCGCCAGAGGTTACAGTATTTCACACCGCTGCTAATATACGCTTTTATGAGCGTCATCTCACACTGCTTCCGCGTTCTTCCAAAGTCAACCATGAAGGGACTCAAAATGTGATTAATGCAGCGCGATCCATAGGCGTCACGATCTTGATATATACTTCATCCGGATCTATCTCTGTCCGCCGTGCTCGTTTTTGGTTATGGCCTTGGGAGAAGCATCCAAAGCATTTCGTCCAAGTAATTAACGACGACGATAATCTCATTCCCAAATATCACGATCATTTCTTCTCAAACTACGCTGCTTCTAAGGTCCTTGGAGAGAGTGTGGTGAGAGCTGCTGATGGATCTCGGTCTGGTGAGAAGACACTGCGGACGGGATGTATCCGCCCTGGCAATGGTGTGTTTGGTCCTGGTGGAGATCTGATATGCGGTGCCTATCTAGTACGCAAGCACAACCCCACTTGGGTTTCTAATATCATGCAATCCTTCGTGTACGTGGAAAACTGCGCCCTTGCCCACCTCTGCTATGAAGCGCGTCTCCTCGAAACTGCAAGAGGAGGATCCAACCCTGACCTCGGCGGCCAGGCATTTACCATCACGGATACTGGTCCGCCAGTCACATATGGCGACATCCACATTGGATTGACGACACTGGTTCCTGGAACTGAGTTCACAATCATGTCACCCACCCTCATGCTTTTTGTATCGCAGATGATGGAGGTTCTTTACCTCTCGCGCACGTTCCTGTCAATGTCTTCGTCACCTGTACGTCGCGCACTTGCACATTTTATACCCAACATCACCGGAGATATTGTCAACCTGCAACCATCTTTGTTCGCGCTCGTATCTGTGCATCTCATTTTTGATGATTCCAGAGCTCGACTGCCGCCCGAAAAGGGTGGATTGGGTTATCATGGCCCGTTCACGACTTTGGAGGGGGTTTGCAGAACAGTGGAGGAGCACTTAAAAGCCGGAGGAAGCGGGGAAGAGAGATCACAAGCAGGTGGTGTTAGCTTAGGTTTTCTTCGACTCAGCAAGGCTCCGAAGGAGATAAACAAGATCGAGAAGAGGGTCGGCGAGCGGTTGCATGTAGAGGCTGTTGATGTACTGGGTGAGGGATGCTGAATTACTGATATAGGCATAACTAGCAATTTTACTGTCAAGGATTCAATCGTAGGAGATGGTTTTGCAGTGTTGATCGGTAGTAAGACCTGTGCGTCGCCCTAATTGGTCTCACTTTGTCTCGTAGAAGTGCAGACCGCGAGGATTAGCCAGCAAAGGGATTTTTTCGGAGGTGCTCTGAAAAAATCTGATGAATCTCCTGCTAACTAAGAACAAAACAGTAGATAGACTTAGTGCAACGAAGAGAAGTGGCGAAGACCCAAGGCAACGATTGCTCAGCATGTTGCGTCATCCCGAGAGTGCCTGGAGTGCGTGTCATGATAGATGAGTAAGTGTTTGTTACGAACTACGCGTACATGACCAATCGCAACCCTAAAATCAGTGCTGGAAAGCGCTGAAGAGTACGAGACAAACATGATCATCGGATATCTTACTAATGGGTAACTGTATATATGACACGGCCTCCCGGGAATTGTCTGTAATTGTCATTATGTCAACTCAACGGAAACAGCATTGCCAATGTATATAAAGGATCCCCGAGTGCTTGACGACCGCAATACTTACAGATAATGTCGACGAGAATTTCTCTTCTTTATGTCAGTATCAATCTTTAACGTATCAATCACCCACTGATTAGTTGCACTCTAAGGGAGCTTCTCAGTTCAGCGTGCCTGGTCCACAGTCCATCGGAGGACGAATCAACACCGTCGAAGATGCACAGAAGATTATAGACGTATTCAGCAGCCATGGCCACAGACAGATCGATACAGCTCGTGCATACGGGGGTGGGACTTCAGAAGAGGTAAGAGCAGGGTTTCCTCCGAGACTTCCACCATCGCTCATTAATGCCGTCGCAGATCATCAGTGAACTCGATCTAAAAGGATGTACAGTGGATACAAAGTGAGGTTTGGCTGCAGCTCGGTTGAGAGGCTTCTCACATTTGCCGCCATGTGTAGGATCTTTCCAAGGGAGCCCGGAGACCTTGCGCCGGACAAAATTCGGGCGATGCTCGAAAGTTCTATAAAGGCGCTGGGAAAAACAAAGATCAAAGTATTGTATCTGCACGCACCGGACAGGAGTGTTCCAATCGAAGATACCCTTCGTGGCATCAACGAACTGTACAATGAAGGTCTCTTGTAAGTTCAAAGTGACGAGTGCTTGACTTTCCTGGCTGATTTCAACTCTGCACAGCGAGGAGTTTGGTGTTTCGAACTATAACGCTTGGGAGGTCTGTCTAACGTTTGGTTCAAGTTGTGCATATCTTATTGTACCTTATTTGTAACCAGGTGGCTGAGATAGTTGGCATAACGCGTTCCAACGGATGGGTCAAACCTACCGTATATCAGGGACCCTATAATGCACTTGAAAGAAGAGTTGAAACAGAGTGAGTTAGGAATACTAGTAGGTCATTCACTTTTGTCTTAACCTTGCATTAGGTTGTTCCCCTGCCTCCGGCACTTCGGAATACGGTTCTATGCATATAGCCCACTAGCGTAGGTTATTCTCCTTTCGATCGTGGTATCATGCTTGACACCTCCTATAGGAGTGGTTTACTTGCAGGCAAAATTCTTTCGGAAACGGATATGCAAACTAATAGATGGGATCCCAAAGTGTCTGCAATCGCGGGTTTGCTGCGTGTGAGATATTCGCCCTTCATCCCGATTCTGCGAGAGTTGAAGGTTGTACTGGTGAGTGTTTGAGAAGCGCTGTATTGGACGCAAAGTTCATGACCTCGAACATCAGGACAAGGAGGGGATTCCTCTGTCAGAAGCTGCTCATCGTTGGCTTCAACATCACAGCAGGTTACAGCCTGGTGATGGCATCATTATTGGTGCCAGTAGCATTGACCAGCTCGAGAATAATCTGAAGGAAAAGTGGGTAACTTGTCTTTGATTGTGACTACCATTATCTGACCACACCGCATTGTTGCTAGCGAGGGTGGACCACTTCCTGACGACGTCGTCACGTCACTGGAGGGTGCATGGGGGCAAGCCAAAGGTGTCGCACCGCACTATGCCTTTTGAGTTGCATCCCATTACAAATTGTATTTCTACCAATGAAACGACTAGTTCTGCGGAAACAATTTGCGTGACTTTGCGTGAAACTTCAGCTCTACCTGCGCCCGTAGGATCGCTCACTATGGGCATGCACTCGGCGGTCAACCGTTTACATGGTGGGCGCTGATTTCATCGTCTGGACATCTCACTTTTTGCCATGCGGGCGATTATTTGCCTTGTCCTGCGCTAGGGTTCCGGGAATTGTGCTAATTTATGCTGATCTGCAGGTAAATTCTACCTCATTTATTCCCCAGACTGCCCACATCTCCCATTTGTCGTCCATCAGTATCGTTGATGATCAAGTGTCAGCTTGGATAGAGGTCCCTGACTCGCGGAGACCGTCGGCTCAGGCTGTCGAGAAGGAATCCTGATCAAAAGTTTTCGCGATACTCATTAGCAGGATGCTTTATCAAATTATTATACGTTGTCAAGCTCTTGATGTCACATTACGCGATTTACATCTACTGCAGCTAGGATCTAAAATTCAACCAAATTGAAGGCCATCATGATGTTGTTGAGGGTGACCCTGTATCATGGTAGACTTGCAGGGTAAATTTGTTGTATGAGGAAATGACTTGTGGTGCCGAGTTTGATGTGCGTGACCAATTGGCATGGTGCTGCAGCGAATCTTTCAATGTTCAATCACACTGCACAGGTTTGTCACGGCTTGCACATCGTAAAGCGGAGTTTGTTTCTCTCGTAACCATGCATCTATGTATCTTACCCCCAGAAATTCTACTTCAGATCTTTTCCATTTGTGATCTCTACCAATTGCAACCAATATGCTCTCGTGCTACACTGGCATCTCTCGCAAGGACCTGCAGGATACTCAAGGAACCTGCGCTTGATACCCTTTGGAAAAGAATAGAAGGGTTCGAGCCACTCATTGCTTGTCTGCCTGAACGTGTCACTAACACAGACATCCAAGGAAGGTTGGTGAGTGGAACGTTTAGAGATTCACGTGTTATGTTGAATACTCAAAATTTAAATTTTAACATAGACGCTCAAAAGACCTCTCTTAAATGAAGAATGGAAGCTCATTGTTCGATATACGCAACGTATCCGCTCCTTGACAGTCGCCAACCCTCATCTAGACCGCATAGATGATCGGGTCGTACAAGCATTCATTTCTGCGCCCTCATCCACACCGCTGTTGCCGAACCTTCTTAGTTTGTGTTGGTGGGATGATCGAGAAAGCTTCTTTCCATTGTTGCGCACCTTCTTCGGGTCAACTATCACATCAATGGCGGTGGGTTTTGCTGTGAGTGCCCCATCGTTTGCCAAATCCGCTTTGGTGGCTTCCCTTGGAGTTCGTTGTCCATCCATTCAAGATCTCCACTGTGAATATAGTGGCGATTCTCAAGAAAATTCAGATGCAATTTGCGAAGCTCTGTATGGCTTGCAGGAGCTTTCTCGACTTGCTATAGGTGTTCTTAGTACACAAACGCTGGTTTGTTTGGCTCCTCTATCGTCATTGAAGTATCTATCCCTCGACCTGGGGATGTACAACATCAATCACACGCACTTTGGTTCTACTCCGACATACTCTTCCCGGCTTGAACAAGTAGACATCACTGCACCGTCAATTTCCGTTCTCACTCATTGTCTCAGAAATATCCGGTTTCTCTCCTGTCGATCATTAAATTTGTGTGTCGATTACATCGATTCGCCACTATATGATCCAGTGGATATTCCAGACTTCATTATTTCCTTCTCGGAGTGCTTCCCTCACACTCTTGAGAAACTCAGTTTGGACTTCGGCTCCAACTTCGACAGCTATACAGATGAAGACACTCTTGCTGATCCCAACTTCGCACTTGACTTCAATGTGGTTGCCCCAATGTTGTCGTTTTGTCACTTAAAGTTCTTAGACCTCGATTGGATCTGCAATTCAGCTATCGATGATACCTCACTCAAAGTAATGGCCCAATCCTGGCCTCAACTCGAGCGTTTCCTCTTTGGAAGCGCGGCTCGTTGGTTTGTCCCGCCATCCCTTACCTTCATAGGACTCGTCCACCTCATACATCATTGCCCACTCCTGCGTAATATTGAAATGCCATTTAATGCATGTCCAGTCGATGTCAGCAGCGCACCATTCTCTAATACCAATCCGAACGAGAAGCTCCATGGAATTTTTGTGGGGATTTCTCCGATCGTCCATCCCATCGCCGTGGCCTGTCAACTGCACAAATTGATGCCTAAGTTGACCGCTGTGGGCTTCTACGACTCGAATTATGCTCGGCTTCCTGTGCGGCCGTCGTTAACACAATTTGAAGTTGATTGGAGTAGAGTGAATGATTTACTGGAAGTACTGACTACAAATGCAAAAATGACGTAGGGAACGGGAGCAGCACGTGGCAGTCCAATGTTGGTAGCCCGGACGGACTTGGGGGTGTTATGGACATTCGGGCTATATTCTTGGCTATTATATAGCTTACACAGTCTGTAACGCGTGTTCTATTCCTACAACTCATCGCACTTGCCGAGGTTTTTTTCCCACAAAAAATTCGCCTTTCTTTCCTACCCTGTGAGAGTACTAACGGTCCCAACTCTTCCCAACTCCACTCGGGTGCTCAATCTGGCAGTCAATCTGCTCCACTTCTACCTGTATTAGATACTCAACAAATACATCTTTTGGCCACCTTTTTGAACTCTAAATCCTGGACCCAAAGGACCGTTAATTTTTCACACGAAGGGAAACGAGATCCACGCTGTTACAATGTGGTATGGGCCAACGATATTTAAAGAGTTTACACAAATTGGGTTATGGGTAGAAATCCAACTTTACTCACGACACATAGGATTGACGACAGCAATATAGAGTATGCTCCTCATTAACCTCAAATATCACTGACCGACTCACCATCCTCCTGTCTAGCAATATGTCAGGATTGCTCGATGTAGCTAGATCATACCTTGCTGTGACAAGGCTCGCAACGCTAGCGCCAATACAAACAATGCGAATGCACACGGAGAAAGTGTGGGCAGTTGCGTTCTTCAAAGACGGTCGACGCATCGTTACTGCTTCACAGGATAAAACACTGCGAGTCTGGGACATCGAGAAAAGAGCATTGGTGGGAGAGCCATTCGAAGGACACAGTGACGATGTGTATTCAGTCACTGTATCTCCAGATGATGGGCGAATTGCGAGTGGTGCAAGAGATGGAGCCATCATAGTCTGGGATGTCGATAGCAAGCAGATGGCATTCAAACCGCTGATGAAGCATGCAGGAGGGGTGTTCTCGGTATGTTTCTCCCCGGACGGAAAAAGACTCGCAAGCGGGTCATCTGACTGGGCAGTAATTATATGGGATGTGGAGACTGGCGTTGTCCTCTCAACATGCGTCAAGGGTAGCCTGTCTTCGGTGTCTTGTGTCGCCTTCAGCCCGGATGGGTTGAAATTAGCATCAGGGATGAAGTTTACCATCAATGTTTGGAGCACCGAGAACGCTGAGCTTCTAATCGACAACATCGACGCTCACAACGATTGGGTTCAAAGTGTTGTGTGGACGCCCGATGGCCAGCAGATTGTCTCTGCATCACAAGACAAAACAGTCAAATTTTGGGACTCGTCGAATGGGTCCCAGATCGGTCAACCTTGCACCGGTCATACTCTCTATATCAACTCACTTGCCATTTCTTCTGATGGCTCCTTCATTGCAACCGCCTCGCGCGACTATACTGTGCGCCTGTGGAACACAAAGTCACACCAGCAGATAGGACAGACACTCGAACACACCGCATCAGTTTACTCCGTCGCAATTTCTCCCAGTGGAGAACTGCTCACGAGTGGGGACCGTAATGGTAATATTCAGCTCTGGTCCATTGAGAGCACACTTTCCGCAGCGTTTGGGATAGACTCCTCATATGACTTCTACTTTGCACGTCGCAGTAAGGTGAAGTTAGGCCAAAACCTCTATACGGAAGCTCTGTCGGACGCGGAAAAGGTGCGGATGATATTCATAATTGATTTGACAGTATGATGACATTTGCAGGTAATTGAGCTCAACCCGTCGTCTTATCTCGGGTACGAACTGAAGCATGCAGCGCTTCGTGGAGCGCAGCGTCATGATGATGCATTTGAGGCCTTCATAACCATGCTTCTCAAGTTGGATAATGCACCCGATCCACAGATACGACGTAAGCAAACAACTTGAGCACCGACTTGAAGATGACCTACTTCTTTGCAGAGCTACGCCAGAAATACGTCCGTCCACCTGAAGTAGAAGATGTTATCCGACGAACCGTTGACGCTCAACTGGAAAACGCCCCCCTTCGTCTAATCAATACTTCTACTGGACGTTTGTGCAATCGGGTTGCGCAAATCAACGCATTCCCGGAGAGTACAGAGTACAAAGAGCTTTTGCATTCATTCGATATCCATAGGCCTCTCCAAACGGGGCCCATCAAAGAAGCGGTTACGAAGTACTTCGGTTGGGTCATGTTGTCCCATAGGTGGGAAACCAAAGAGCCGCTACTGCACGACATCCAGGGCAGGGACATATACGACTTGGATCCGGTCGGAACCACTGTGAAGTTGCAGAAGTTCTGCAAAGTCGCTCGCGACACGGGATATCGTTGGGCGTGGAGTGATACATGTTGCATTGATCAGTATAACAACGTCGAGCTACAAGAATCAGTCAACTCCATGTTCATCTGGTATCACTGCTCAGCGCTCACCATCGTCTACCTACTAGATGTTCCTCCTTCATCAGAATCCGGTGCGCTTGCAAACAGCGTCTGGAACACGCGAGGATGGACTGTTCAAGAGTTCCTCGCTCCTAAAATCGTTCTCTTCTACCAAGCAGATTGGACCCTATATCTTGACGACCGTTCACGCAATCACAAGGAGTCCATCGCTATCATGCAGGAATTGGAACATTCAACTGGCATAAATGCGCGGGCGCTCGTTGCCTTCCGCCCGGGGATGAGAGATGCCCGAGAGAAACTTCAATGGGCATCAATGCGTCTCACTACGTTACAGGAAGACATCGCATATTCGCTTTTTGGAATCTTCGGCGTCCACCTTCCTGTGATCTATGGAGAAAAAAGACAGCATGCGCTCGGACGACTCTTGCAGGAGATCATAGCTCATTCGGGTGACATCACAGCTCTGGACTGGGTGGGACAATCGTCCAACTTCAACAGTTGTCTCCCGGCCGAGATTTCTTCGTACAAGGTTCCGCCATGCACGTTACCATTTCCATCCGAAGACGATATACAGAATTCGGTCTTCACGCTACGAAACAATGTGGCTGTGGAGTCGGCTTTGAAACTATATACTACTCTTGAGAACATTAGTGTTCCTCGTTTTGCCAATGCCAGACTACAATTGCCCTGCATCGCATTTCCTCTCACAGAAGTCAGGCGGAGGTCTGACCAAGACGGGGCTAGATGTTTCACTTACGACATCAAGGCGGACGGGCTACAAGATCTGCTGATCACAACGGAAGACAAGCTTGTTCAATTCTCGCCTGCAAGGCGTACTCGGCAGACATTCCTACTCATCCGTCCATGGACTCGTGATCTTCTCGAGTTGCCGGACTTCGCAGAACTGCCGGACTTTACAGAGCTGCCCGACATTGATGATCAGAGTAGTGTGGAAGGTTATTGTTCTGCACCTGAGTCTCCATTACATGATTCACCTCCCGGATATCCTGGAGAACAAGGGCATTCAAGTGAGCGGGCGTTCCGGTTGATCGTTCACCTTGGGCAGCCCTTTAGTGCCTTCTTGCTAGCGCAGCAGCGTGGTGGGGAGTATAAGAGAATTGCTTCGGATAACAATATCATTGCGCAAGTTAAGGACGTGACTTCCGTTGATGATATGATGGACGTCAGGACGCTAGAGATATTGTAGGAACGCGGCGCATAAAAAGGGAGGGTGAGTAGGTGTACAGTATGTATGGAAAGCAGAACCACCGCGCTCTGTTTGTCAGCAAAAATTCTACTACTAGAGCGAAGGGCCGAACTTTGTCGGCAGAGACCTTGTTTGCCACTCTTATTTTTTGAATAATAGATTTGCGTTATGAATCTACTAGATAGGTCCCACGAGTCCGTGTGTCCCAAGAGTCCGCGCATCGACTCTAGCACACGCAATTCTGCACAGAATCCTTATGTATGTTGCATATAAGTTCCCCCCAACATAATGCACAGTTCTGTATTTTTTTTTTGAAGAAATTCGAAGTAGATCTCGTCCGGTGGCCAACTTATTGGTGCTGGAGGCTGATTTTGTGCAGGAACCCTTATTCATCTCCTCATCTTCCTCCTCCGCATCCGAAGTTGTCCAAACCTCATCCGATGGGATCTGAAGCCCCAACTGAAGCTCCCCAAACAGCAAGGCCTGAAACTCCCTTTGTTGTTGGAGGAATACCTCCAGTCCAGCACCCATCTGGTCCATTGCAGTCCTGCTTCCTTCTGCCACCAGGATGCTGCATTCTAGGAGAGAATTGGTCTGAGCCAACTCAGCCAGGACGTTGTTGACAGCCATCAACAAGGATTGTCCATCATCCTCCACAACTTCTGAAGGATCTGGACTCGGACTCCTCTGATGTCTCTTACCTTTGCCCCTCAGAGATGGGGATCCAACAGCGCATTGTCTCTTCTTGCCCTTGGCCCTTGGAACCTTGACAGATCCAGGCCTCCCAGGACAAGTGCCCTTGTCCCTACAACATGGATCACAAGACTTGATCTATCTGAGAGCCCATTAGCTTGGATCCAAAACGGCTCTATAGACTCACCAGGGCATTCCTGTCTGCATCCATCCACAGACAGATCTGACCCTTCCCAGTGCAACGTGCACAGGATCCGTTGTTGTCTGAAGACAGCATGAGACTTCTGAAAGTTAGGAAGGGAACAGAACAAACATCTGGAACTCACTGTCTCTGCCGCTATCTCCTTCCACCTCTTTTCCTCTGCTGCTGCCCTCTGCTTCTCAGCCTCCTCTATCTTCCGCAGATCCTCCTGACATTTCTGTTCCTCCTCCTCTTTGCGCTTCCATTCCTTGTCAGCTTCAGCTGCAGCTTTGGCAGCTGCCAATTTCTTCTCCAAGTCCACTACAAGGTCTGCAGCAGAGTCAGGCATATGGGATCCTTCTCCAGACATGATAAAAACAGTTGTTGTTTGAGATATAGTAAAGTGGGGGTTAGGAATCACTTCAGATGTCTGACATCCATATATCTGTCGGATTACCGACTCAGCATGTCAACCATCAAACTTCTCCATCATCTCGCATTAATTTCATCCAATCCAGATCGACACTTCTTGTGCCTCAGGGGTTTGGCCCTAAAGGGGGGATACTGTCATATTCCATACATCCGATCTCAGATCCAATCAGATCCAATCAGATCCAATCAATCCTGCTTCTATCCGGACCACAGATCTGATCCAGATCACCCATCCGAGTGCCCCAGCTTCTTGTGTTCTAAGTCCACTATGCATGTTTGCTTCTATCCCCTTTCAGTGATCTACCTGCACCGGTGTCCCAGCTGTGTATATTCCTGTCCTGTTTGCTGATCCATTACCTGTGCTTCATATCTGACTTGTGTTTGCTGATCTGCTGCACATTTACTAATAGACTTCTGTTATACTTTGTGCATAGCTCTCTGGTCCCGGACTCACTGATTATCCATACTATCTACCTACAGCATATAAACTACATGTACAACTCTAGAGAACCTTAGTTCGAGTATCATCTTAGATTCTGCTCATTCCATTCTTCCAAATCTGATCCTCTTCCAACTCTAAGTATCTTCCGAGACTTAGGATTGATTCCTGTAGTCTACACCTCTGACTCTACCTCCGGTAGTCTATATCCATTAGTTTCTAGTATGGACCTCATCTGCTACTAGCCTTATACCTTGAATCCATCAGTACACTCTGGATACCCTTCGGACATACTCTTTCCATCTGCACATTTTGGATATACCTCAGATGTGCCATATCCAATACCTTTGGACCTTTGGATCTGCTATGCAAGTACATCCAGATCCTTGGACGAAGGATACTCCTCTGAAATAAGGGGTAGTACTCAGGAAAGGGGCACAGTGCATGAACTGAGGCCAAAGCCCTTCAGATCTCTCACTATTGAGTATGGTCTTAATAAGAGCTAAACACAGGTGCTCTCACAATACCAGTGAGTTTTCCTTTCTTTTTCTGGACTTGGCACTTTTTGCTAACTCATTTCTATAGTTCATTGTACCAGAGTTCCTGTGGTGGAGATCATGGTGCCTGGCCCATCCAAGGGTACCATTGTGACCAGGTGTTGCAAGACACCTGAGGGAGCTGTTAAGCTCTCTGACACAGAAGATGCCATGGTCACCTTGCTGCTGCATCCAGCTAAGGTCACAAGGAAGGAGAGCCTTACCATGGTCACAGAAGCCAGGGAGGAGACTCCTACAGACCTGGCACTGTTCCAGCAGCAGTTGAAGGAGCTGAGGGAAGAGGAGGACCTAGAGTTCTTGATGGGCGCTGAGCTGAAGTGCTTGGAGGTGTGCTTTCTTCAGGCAGAGGGCCTGATGAAAGAAATGGTGGCTGGGATGAAGTACCTCTGCAGCTGCTTGGACTGCCTTAGAAAACAATTAGAGTACTTAGTCTTTCTCTCCTTTTTCCCCTTTGTACTATAGAGTAGTGCTTAGGATAGCATGGTCCTTTGGTAATGATAGGTACTTATAGGCTTGCCTGCATCCATGTGTGAATCCTAAGTGTCTGCAGTCTGCTTGAGTCCAAATGCCACCAAAATGCTATGTCCAAATGCCATGCGCTAGTCCATTTGGCACCTAAGGTAAAAGAGAACATAAGGTAAGCGACCGCTCGCACATAGTTAAGATAAAAGAAAAAGGATACTGGGAGTCATGCAAGATACTGCTTGTCTTGTCTTCTTCACTACTTCTGCCATCGTCTATTCCTGCCTTCAGGATACTGCTGATGACTATTGGTATGCTTTTTTGTCTGTTTTTTGATAATGAATGGGTGGAGTGCACTGTCTCCGTGGTAGAAGGTGAAAGGTATGGTGTAAAGACTACAATCTAGCTAGGCTGATAGTGGACTACCACCTAAGCTAGTATATGTCAAAAGCTTGCCTAGCTGCTATACTTGCTGTGCAAGAGCATTCAACCTGAGGGAGATGCTAGTTGGATATAGTCTGAGTTGCCTAATATAGCGTGATAGGGGCCAATGATAGTGAGAAAGTTGCTGAAGTTGCCAAGATGGTTTCTGAGGGTAGTGTGATGTATCCTGAAGCTGTTAGAGACGTGCTCGGAGGGTTAACGGATCATAAAGGGCTTTGGCCTCAGCTCATACACTGTGCCCCTTACCCAAGTATTGCCCCTTAATTTCGGATGAAGTCCTAGGGAGAGTTCTGGTGAAGTCCAGATGTAGTCCAGATGAACTCTAGGGCAGGATAGCTCAATAGAGCTCCAAAGGACTTCTGGATGAGTGCAGGAATGCGCCGGAACTATTTCCAGATGATAGGGGATGATGATAAGACTACTTGGATGAAGTCCAGAGTAGAACAGTGAAGGATGTTACAATAGAATGAAGGATAAAATAGTATAGGACCATAGGACCATAGGACCAAGGGTCCGAAGGTATGAGGATCCGAAGGTTTGAAGGTATGAGGATCTGAAGGTACAAGGATCCGAAGGTACAAGAATCTGAAAGTAGGAGTAGCAGAGTGTTGGATGGATAACAGATAGATGGACAGATGGACAGATGGACAGATAGATGGATAGGTGTGCAGATGGATGAATGGTATAACTACTATAGAGGAGTAGGTCCAGATGTGAAGTAGAGAGAGTATTGACTACTTTGGACAAGGTCTGAAGTAGAAACTAACAGAGGAAGACTACTGCAGGTAGAGTCGAAGGTGGAATGGAAGACGGACTACAATCAGACGAAGTCCAAAAGTGATTATATGACAGAGAGTCAAGGCTCTGGACTAGGGAGTACTCCCATAGTCCAGAGCCAGAGACTTACAAGGGCCAGAGCCCAAGTGAGAATGGGAACAGAGTTATATAAACAGCAGGATAAGTAAGGATACAAGCAATGATCAGACTGAGGTCTGCAGGAGTAGTACTACGAGTTTATATACTGTAGGTAGCATGCCAGAAGGTAAGTAAGCATAGTCCAAGGCTATGTCAGAAACATAATAGGAAGTATAGCAAAACATCAGGCTATAAACTCAGAGATAAATTTTGTATGGAATAACTTATTGAGACAGAGGCAGAGATAATCAATAACTGGAGGCAGAGATGACCAAGAGGTGAAGGCAGGGATAACTGGGAGCTGGTGGCACAGGTATATCCTAAAAGGGGTAATGCACAGGTGCACAGGAATGGTTTCAGATATGAACACGGATCAGATATGGATCAGATATGGATCAGATATGGATCAGACAAGTGTCTTGGATTGGATATGGATTGGACGAGTGTATTGGATCGGATATGTGAACTGGATTGAGTGGGGATTGGATGGATGTGGATATGAGCAGGATGTTATAGTGCAAGTCAAGTGTAGAATCTGGTATATGACAGAAGCTGGGCATGGCGTGGGAAAATATTACTAAGCAGCGGTGAAGCGGTATAGCAGTATAGCGAAGGTATTGCATGCAGTGAGATAAGGATTTATTGTGATTTTTGATAAGGATTGTATTTAGTATAATGATTAAAAACTATACTAAAAGGTAATAGCGACTTCTCCTACTGAGTATACAGTAGAAGGGTAGTGAAGTATTAATTTCAGTAGGTAGGAATTTAAATACCTAAGTAATAGCAACAGAGATGGAAGGGATAGGAAAACCACGCAGTAGACATGTAATAAGGGTGTACTACATGTTACAAAACATAAGGCAAGGAAATTTACATACCGGCATAGCTAGGTGGACATAGGACAGAACAGAATTCTTGAGCCTTTAGGTTGCCTAATGGGTCTCAGCAAGTCGCAGGAGCTGCGCACAGTGCAGGAAAGTTGCCATAGGGTGGCCACTAAGCTGCAGTGAGGCTGCTGGAGCTCAGAATGGAGCTGGAGATAGGGGTAATGCAGGTAAAATGAGCTGGGTAAGGGATGGAGAGGCTGAGGGGTATGGGTAATGATAGGAAAATACTTCGGGCTTGATACCTATATGAAATAGGGTCATACAAGCCTATAGCGAGTTTGACTGGCACAGTGTGCCACTGTTACGACTGGGATGGGCTCGTTGAACGACGGTTCAAAAGAGAACAGCGGTCGTTAACGTATCAACGCTTTACGTAGAAAAGACTACGACGTTGTCAGACGACACAGGCGGTTTCGTACAGGGAGCAGTACGAAACTGGCTGAGTCGAATATAACTAGGTTCGGACTAAGACTTAGGAGTGCTAAGACTTAGAAGCTAGCTTCACAAAGACGACTAGAGTTGAGAGGCTCTAGCGAAGGATGTTCCAGGTAAAACCCAGTAAGATTAAAGTGAAGAATATACAAGTACAGGAAGGCCTTTAAATACTAAAGTACGTAGGTAGCTTTAGGGCAGGTCTATGAGTCACTATGAGTCAATGGAACGTAAGGGAATACGATGGAACGTATGAGTCAGGAAGATACGTCATAAGGGTGACGTGTCGTGGAATGTTATAGAATATCATAGAACAGAAGGGAACAGAATAGAACATACAGTCAAGTGACTGTGGGAGAAAGGGGCGATCAGCTGACCGTGTAAGAATACAACCGTAAAGGTAGAGGTCACTTGACCATGTGAGAGTACAACCATTAAGGTAATAGTGACATAAGCAGAGGGAAAATGAATAGGGGCGTACAACAATTGTAACAGCCACAGCATATGCAGCACTACTACATATTGCTAGGGCTAAGTCTCGCTTACTTGCTACTACTCTCGCCTATCAATTCCACATACTTATGATGTATGATAAAAGACTGCTGACTTCTCTTCTGTTGGACACTCCCCTTCTACCATACAGTGGCAGTTGAAGTCACTTACAATCATTTTCCTAATATCATATCATTCATTAGACAAGATTCCCGTGCTGCTACCGCTCTCGCTATACACAAATATATCTTCTTTGAAATCCAAATATCTCTAATAGACCCTTTGACAGTCTTTGCTCTTGATGCTTCACTTACTGCTATCTTTGCTAAGCACCAGCATTCATCAGCATCATCGGATTCATTGCTCTCTTGCTGTCACTCTTTGTTGTCCCTTGGCATACCATGCTATCATGGTTGTTGGCATATGCTATCATCACAGTCTTCATCAGCGCCCCTCATGGCATCTACAATATCACCGATACTATCAGTATCTATCTCTCATGCAGCACTTAATGTCGGCATCCACAGAACACGCAGCGCTATCAGCAGCAATGCTACCGCTAGCTTTGGGGTCACTTTATAGGAGCATCACACATCTTGTAGCAGCATTTGATGAAGTATATTCACCTGCAACCCCTCAGGTTGAATGTTCTTGCACTGCAAGAATAGCAGCTAGGCAAGCACTCGACATATACTAGTCTAGGGGGTAGTCCGCTATCAGCCTAGCTAGATTGTAGTATTTACACCAGAGATAGGGGTAATGCAGGTAAAATGAGTTTGGTAAAGGACAGAGAAGCTGAGGGGTGAGGATAATGATAGGGGGGGTACTCCTGGCTTGTTACCTATATAAAAATAGGGTCATGTGAGCCTATAGCAAGTTTGGCTGTCACAACAGTAACTGGCAAGCATGTGGTATCCTCAGTAGCTATATATATCCATAGTGGTAGGGTTAGGGGTGGTTGCACTATGTGGTATAGGGGCTAGACAATAATGGAAATGAACCTATGCAAGACCAGCGCCAGGTAGACTGTCACACCAGTTACCATACTGAAGTGCCCAAGCCATGTTCCACAAGCCAATGACCATTGAATGCCCATGCCATGCCCACTAGCTCCATTTGGTGTGTAGTACATTCCCATCTGCCATGACTAATCCCATAGCAAGCCTTATTACATGTAGAACATGTGCCGCAGTACCTGCAGTACTATTACATATCACTATGGCTAAGTCTTGCTAACTTGCTACTACCCTTGCCTATTGATTCTGTTTATTTACAATACATGATAAAAGATAGCTGACTCCTTCTCCATACTACACTCCCCTTTTACTGTACATTCAGTAGAAGTCACTTCTTACCTTCAGCATACAACTCGTGCACTGGAGTATCCATTCATTATACTATACATCATATCGCTCATTAGACAGGATTCCTGTACCACTACCTCTACCCCTATTTGAATATATCTTCTTTGAGATCCATTATCTCAGAATCTTTGGTGGTCTCTGCTGCCCTACTATACACATTGCTATCATCACTATCACCACTATAATCATAATCTCGCCATTGCTCATTGCTTGAGCTTTACTGTCCCTCAGCATATATCACTATCATAGTCATTGGTGCATGCTGTCACCCCACTCATCGCTAGTGCTACTCTCAGTACCATCAGTATCACTGGCATTGTTGGTACTCATCATCCTCAGCACACATTAACATCAGCATCAGCAGCATTCACAGTGCTATCAGTGGAAATGCTACCACTACCTTCAGCATCATCTATACAAAGTATCACATGTCTCACATTAGCAGTTAACAGGATATATTCACTGGCAACCCCTCAGGTTGAATGTTCTTATCCTACAAGTATAGCAGCTAGGCAAGCTTTCAACATATACTAGTCTAGGTGGTAGTCCACTATCAGTCTAGTTAGATTGTAGTCTTTACAGCATGACCACCCCTAACCCTACCACCATTACTATATACAGTTACCAATAATACCACACACTTGCCAGTTACTGTACCAAAGTGCCAAGCCATATTCCATGAGCCAATGCCCATTGAATGCCCATGCCGTGCCCACTAGTTCCATTTGGTATGTAGTATATTTTCATCTGCCACTACTGATCCCATGCCAAGCCCTATTACATGTAGAATACATGCCACAGTACTTGCAGCACTATTACATATTTTACTATGGTTAAGTTTTGCTTACTTGCTACTATCTTTGCCTATTGATTCCATTTACTTACAATGCATGATAAAAGATGGCTGACTTCTCCTGCATACAACACTCCCCTTTCACTGTACTTTCAGTAGAAGAAGTCACTTCTCACCTTCAGTGTACAACTCATGCACTGAAGTATACACTCATTATATCATACATCATATTGCTCATTAGACAGGATTCCCATACTGCTACCACTACCACTATTAAAATATATCTTCTTTGAAATCTTTATCTCTGAAATCTCTAATGGTCTCTGCCATCCTGCTATACATATCACCATCACCACTATCTTCACTGTCACCACTACCTCACCATCAATCATCACTTAGGCTTTATCGCCCATCAGCATATGTTGCTATCACTACTATCAGCATTCACTACTCTATTGCTCACCACTATCATTGCATTCAGTACTACCAGTATCATTGGCATCATCAGTATTCATTATACCTGGCAAGTATTAGCATCAGCATCACTGGCTTCCATAGCACTAACAGCAGAAACACTGCTGCTACCTTCAGCATTATCTATATGAAGGATCATACATCTCACAGCAGCAGTTGGCATTATATATTTACTGGCAACCCCTCAGGTCAAATACTCTTGTCTTACAAGTGTAGCAGCTAGGCAAGGCTTCAACATATACTAGCCTGAGAGGTAGTTTACCATCACTCTAGCTAGATTGTAGTCTTTACATATATGTCATATACCAGATTCTACACTCGACTTGCACTATAACATCCTGCTCATATCCACATCCATCCAATCCCCACTCAATCCAGTTCACATATCCAATCTGATACACTTGTCTGATCCATATCTGATCCGTGTTCATATCCGAAACCATTCCTGTGCACCTGTACATTACCCCTTTTAGGATATACCTATGCCACCAGCTCCCAGTTATCCCTGCCTTCACCTCTTGGTCATCTCTGCCTCCGGCTACCAGTTATCTCTGCCTCCATCTCAATAAGTTATTCCATACAAGATTTATCTCCAAGTTCATGGCCTGATGTTTTGCTGTACTTCCTATTATGTTTCTGACATAGCCTTGGACTATGCTTACTTACCTTCTGGCATGCTACCTACAGTATATAAACTCGTAGTACTACTCCTGCAGACCTTAGTCTGATCATTGCTTGTATCCTTACTTATCCTGCTGTCTATATAACTCTGTTTCCGTTCTCACTTAGGCTCCAGCCCTTGTAAGTCTCCGGCTCTGGACTATGGGAGTACTCCCTAGTCCGGAGCCTTGACTCTCTGTCATATAATCACTTTCGGACTTTGTCCGATTGTAGTCCATCTTCTGTTCCACCTTCAACTCTACCTGCAGTAGTCTTCCTCTGTTAGTTTCTACTTCGGACCTTGTCTGAAGTAGTCTATACTCTCTCTACTTCACATCCAGGCCTACTCCTCCATAGTAGTTATACCACTTCATTCATCCATACACCTATCCATCTATCCATCCATCCGTCCATCCATCCATCTATCTACCCATCCATCCATCCGTCTATCTATCTGTCTGTTTACCCATCCATCCATCCATCCATCTGTCCATCCATTGGTTATCCATCCAACACTCCACTACTCCTGCTTCCAGATCCTTGGACCTTCGGATCCTCATACCTTCAGATCCTTGGACCTTCAGACCTTTGGATTCTCATACCTTCGGACCTCTGGACCCTTGGTCCTGTGGTCCTATGGTCCAGTCCTATTCTATCCTTCATCCTATTGTAACATCCCTCACTGTTCTACTCTGGACTTTGTCCAAGTAGTCTTGTCATCATCCCCTATCATCCAGGAATAGTTCCGGTGTATTCCCACACTCATCCAGAAGTCCTTCAGAGCTCTATTGAGCTATCCTGCCCTAGAGTTTGTCTGGACTACATCCAGACTTCACCAGAACTCTCCCTAGGACTTCATCTGAAATTAAGGGGCAATACTCAGGTAAAGGGCACAGTGTATGAGCTGAGGCCAAAGCCCTTTATGATCTGTTAACCCTCCAAGCACATCTCTAACAATATATCAGTCTCCATTTCCTCTTCAGATTTGGATCTGGACTCTCCAATACTTTCTCCAGAGTCCTCAGATTGGGATACCTCTGTGTCACGAATTCCTCACACAAATCATTATTCCTTTCTCAATTTCTCTAAAGCGCCTAAACCCAGCGCTAAGACAAACCCTAACCCTATCGAAATCCCTACATCCGCTTCTATAGTTGAACTCCCTGATGAAGATGAAGAGATCTTTTATGATGCTATCGGATAAGATAAGATAAGATAGTATCACGTGATCTCAGAATCTTCTAGAATATGATGTCATTATGATGTCATCAACAATTTCACAATATCACATCGTATGATTTCCATTTCTATTTTCTGATTGGTCAATAGTTTCAGACTCAGCTTGTATCTCAGTTTCAATATGCCTATATAGTTAGCTAGTTTTGCCGTAGTAGTTCTTTAGTTCAAACCTCTTGTATCTACCAAGTGTAGCAACCAAGACATACCTGCTTCTCTTTTCCTTGTGATAACCTTCAGTTTGAGTCCTAGTCTCTGCCCGTGCCTTAATTGGTTATAAGGGTTGTGACACTCTGCCATCTGAAATCTGTTTTAAATCCCCTCCAGGAGTATGATCTGGTACTCCCTCTGCTGCTGGAAGAAAGCCTCCATATTAGTATTCATCCACTCCATTGCAATCCTGCTCCCTTCTGCTACTGTGATGCTCTGCTGAAGCAAGTCATTGGTCCAGGCCAGTTCCACCATGATGCTGTTAGTAGCAGCAACCCAGGCCTGGTCATCATACTTAACCTCCTCCTTCACTTCCAGCACCTCCAGAGATAGACTCTTCTGATGCTTCTTACCCTTGCCTTTCAGAGATGGAGATCCAGCAGTGCACTGCCTCTTCTTGCCCTTGGATTTCTTAATGGTTCTGAGCCTTCTAGGACATGGGGCCTTGTCCTTTTGGCATCCATTGCATGCCTTAATCTATCCAGACATTAGAAAGTTAGCAGGTCTATTAGAATCCAGACAACTCACCATGGAGTTCTTCTCTGCATTAGACCACAGGCAGTTTTGGCCCTTGAAAGAGCAGTGGGAGCAAGAGCCATTCTTTTCAGAAGAAAGGGCTCTAGTCTAGCCATCCAATATGAGACAGATCTAATAGTAAGAAAAGTCAGGACACACCTTTTCCTCCACAACCCCATGACACTTCTTCTCCTCCACTACCCTCCATTTCTTGGCCTCCTCAATCTTCTGCAGATCCTCCTGACACTTCCATTCCTCCTTCTTGTGTTTCCATTTCTTTTCAGCTTCAGCTGCAGCCCTGGCAGCCACCAACTTCTTCTCCAGATCTGCTACAAGGTCTGTAGCAGAGTCAGGGACATTGGATCCTTCTCCAAACATAATGAGAGCAGTTTTGTTAATAGGGATATAGGGTGGGGGTTAGGAATCACTCCAAATGTCTGATGTCCATATATCTATCAGATTACAGACTCAGCACTTCAACCATCAAACTTCTCCATCATCCCACATTAATTTCACCTGATCTGGATCAACACTTTTCATGCCTCAGTGTTTTGCCCTAAGAGGGGAATACTGTCATAGACCATACTTCCAATCTCAGATCCAGTCAAGATCCAATTGATCCTACTTCTGCCTGGACCATATATCTGATCCAGACCACCCATCCAAAACTTCCAGTTTCTCATATTCTAACCCCACTGTGCATACTTGTGTCTATCCCCTTTCAGTGATTCACCTGTACCAGTATCCCAGCTGTGTATATTCCTGTCCTGCTTACTGATCCATTACCTGTGCTTCATTTCTGACTCACCAACATGCACAAAACTGGTTTTGGGCATGGTCATGAAAATATAACACTACTTTACAAGCCCAAGTACACTTATAATATTAAAGCTAATTTTCTACTACCTTACAATAATTTTACAATGCATTTTTGATGAACAAATGGACTTATAACATAAATAATTACTTATCTGACTCAATAATGTGCATCAAAACCTTTAAACCTGATGACTAATCAATTTTCCCACATATTTTATAATTTTTTCATACATTTTCCTCTCCAATTATCTGAGATCAGTTTTACATCTTAACATTTTAACAACAATAAGTCAACATCTAAACATTGAGGATTACATAACATGCAGTTGTTTTGATCCCATAGTGACAAATTTTGAGAGTTCCAAGATAGTAGTAACCATTATTTCAACATCTGAACATTTGAGTGTATGAGTCATACCAAGTCATTTGGAGTCAGGCCAAGTCATTAGGAGTCATTTTTATAATGACTCATTCTGAGTAATCATGAATCATTCTTCTATATGTAGAAATTGTATAGCCACTGGTAGAATAGTATATAAGGGGCCTAGTTTTCCCCTCTGATGTCATATACCGGATTCTATACTTGAGTTGCACTATAACTTCCTGCTCATATCCACATCCATCCAATCACCACTCAATCCAATTCACATATCAAATCTGATACACTTGTCTGATCCATATCTGATCCGAGACACTTGTCTGATCCAGATCCAATCCAAGACACTCATCCGATTTAGATCCAATCTGAGACACTTGTCCAATCCATATCTGATCCATGTTCATATCCAAAACCATTCCCGTGCACCTGCACATTACCCCTTTTAGGATATACCTGTGCCACTGGCTCTCAGTTATCCCTGCCTTCACCTCTTGGTCATCTCTGCCTCCAGTTATTGATTATCTCTGCCTCTGTCTCAATAAGTTATTCTGTACAAGATTTATCTCTGAGTTTATAGCCTGATGTTTTGCTATACTTCCTATTATGTTTCTGACATAGCCTTGGACTATGCTTACTTACCTTCCGGCATGCTACCTACAGTATATAAACTCATAGTACTACTCCTGCAGACCTCAGTCTGATCATTGCTTGTATCCTTACTCATCCTGCTGTCTATATAACTCTGTTTCCGTTCTCACTTAGGCTCCAGCCCTTGTAAGTCTCTGGCTCTGGACTATGGGAGTACTCCCTAGTCCGGAGCCTTGACTCTCTGTCATATAATCACTTTCAGACTTCATCTGATTGTAGTCTGTCTTCTGTTCCACCTTCAACTCTACCTGTGGTAGTCTTCCTCTGTTAGTTTCTACTTCAGACCTTGTCCGAAGTAGTCTATGCTCTCTCTACTTCATATTTGGGCCTACTCCTCCATAGTAGTTATACCACTTCATCCATCCATACACCTATCCATCTATCTGTCCATCCGTCCATCCATCTATCCATCCATCTGTCTGTCTATCTATCTGTCCATCCATCCATCCATCTATCCGTCCATCCATCCGTCTATTTATCTGTCCATTTACCCATCCGTCCATCCATCTATCCGTCCATCCGTCTGTCTATCTATCTGTCCATTTACCCATCCATCCATCCATCCATCTGTCTGTCTGTCTATCTATCCATCCATCCATCTGTCTATCTGTTATCCATCCAACACTCTGCTACTCCTACTTTTGGATCCTTGAACCTTCAGATCCTTGGACCTTTGGATCCTTGGACCTTCAGACCTTCAGATCCTCGTACCTTTGGACCTTCAGATCCTTATACCTTTGGACCTTCGGATCCTCATACCTTCAGACCTTTGGACCCTTGGTCCTATGGTCCTATGGTCCAGTCCTATTCTATCCTTCATCCTATTGTAACATCCCTCACTGTTCTACTCTGGACTTCATCCAAGTAGTCTTGTCATCATCCCCTATCATCCAGGAATAGTTCCAGCACATTCCTGCACTCATCCAGAAGTCCTTCAGAGCTCTATTGAGCTATTCTGCCCTAGAGTTTGTCTGGACTACATCTGGACTTCACCAGAACTCTCCCTAGGACTTCATCTGAAATTAAGGGGCAATACTTGGGTAAGGGGCACAGTGTATGAGCTGAGGCCAAAGCCCTTTATGATCCATTAACCCTCTGAGCACATCTCTAACATCTGATAATAAGAATCCCCCTTTGTGAAAAAGTTCCAAGTGTGAATTGAGTGAATATTAGTTTATTCCTCCACTCCTTTGTCATCATTTCCCACAACATTCTGACTATCTGAGATAATGATAACTTCTAAATAATCTTTAATTACACTAGCTAACACATGGTTGTTAGTCATCTAGTGTGGTCCTGCTTCTGTTACGACTGGGATGGACTCGTTGAACGACGGTTCAAAAGAGAACAGCGGTCGTTAACGTATCAACGCTTTACGTAGAAAAGACTACGACGTTGTCAGACGACACAGATAGTTTCGTGCTGTGGTGCAGTGCGAAACTGGCTGAGTCGAATATAACTAGGTTCAGGCTAAGACTTAGGAGTGCTAAGACTTAGAAGCTAGCTTCACAAAGACGACTAGAGTTGAGAGGCTCTAGCGAAGGATGTTCCAGGTAAAACCCAGTAAGATTAAAGTGAAGAATCTACTAGTACAGGAGAGCCTTTAAATACTAAAGTACGAAGGTACCTTTAGGGCAGGCTAGAGACGACTGAAAGTGGAAAGTAACCATAAAGAGTATACAACGACGAGTCATAAGAATATGATGGAACGTCGTAGAATGTTACAGAACAAAAGAGAGCCAAGTAGAACGTACAGTCAAGTGACTGTGGGAGAAAGCAAGACGGTCACCTGACTGTGTAAGAATACAACCGTTAAGGTAATAGTGACATAAGCGAGAGGAAAATGAGTGAGAGGGCGTACAACGATTGTAACATTACCCCCGTATTTAAGGTGAAGGTACCATCCTTCACTTCAATTATCTTGGTTATCCCAATAGATGGGATTGTCGGACCAAACAAAGTGGCCGTCTTCGTCGAAGTCGTTTTCGATAGCACGCGCCTCGTCCTGCTCTTGACAGTGGCGTGCGTATTTCTCGTCTTCTTCTCTCTCCAAGGCGGCGAGTGCCGAGTAGAAGTCGGGATGACGGAAGTCTTTGTAAGGGAAGCCAACATCTTTCCCTTTCAACATGGGACAATAAATGGACAGATGTCCAGGGGCGATCATGTGGCAATACACACAGTGGTATTCTTCGCAGTTCTTGTGCCAATGACTGACACCGTTGCAAAGACGACAGGTGCGATTTGCATCGGGGTTGGAAGTGGACGCGCGGAGAGGAGGGGCGACAGCGACATGACCGTAAGCAGGGTCCTGACTTTGCGAGCGGCGTCTCTTTCCCGCTGCTTTAGTTTTCTTAATCGGGTGCGTGTCGTGCGGGATGATGGCTCGAAAGGGGCGTTTACCCTTATCACGGGGTTCCGGTACGGGCCGGGCTTCTTCTTCTTCTTTTTCTGCAGCGGCTATCAGCTCACTGCGCGACGATGGCGACGTAGTCCCTAGCATAGCTACAGGGACGAATTCTGGGAGTGTTACCACGACTGGTGGTAGGCGTGGTGATGTTGGTGCTGGAGAGTACAGTCCAGCCGGATGTTCCTCCGTCCAAGTCTTAACGACTTCTGGGGACGGGGCGCGGGATCGGTGGTAGTCAGCGGGTGTAGTCTGACTCTGGATGATGGTGTCAATGGGGTTCACGGTGCGAGGAGGAGGGGTCAGGTTCGTCTGTTCCCTAAGTACGTTAACTACATCATTAATAGCGTCTCGTGCCTCACGAGAGGTTTCGACGGATTCTTGGATGCTGGCGACGATGGCAGTGGTGGTGTCTGAGATGGTTTGAACGGTGGCCAGCAAACCCACAAGGTTGCTAATAGTAGAACGAGGATTTGGAGGGAAAATGGTATCCGCGAGAGCAATGCGGCTTGGCTCGATCGCCACATCTGGACTATGCGGTCTAAGAACTCCTGCTGATCTCTCGTTAACAACTCGTATAGCCTCCCTAAGATCTTCTTCAAAATGACAAGGCAACAGACGTAGAGCATGAGTCCTAATGCGTTTCTGTAGGTGCATAAGGCTGATGTGAACTTCGGGCTTGGCGACTCTCCTCGCCCATTGCTCCATGAGGATGGCGTTTCTGATGATGTGGATGACGAGGGAGGCTGCGAAGGCGTCCCTCCTGATGATGATATTGTCGACTTCAATGGTGTACTCTTCACACATGAGCACGGCTTCGATGAATGTGTATTCTTCAAGGTCATCGATGTAGCGAGTGAACCTTTCTGCGTTGGTGTCACAAGTGGAGTCTTCGGCGGGGGAGGTGACGACGGCAATGGGGCGAGCGTAATCGTGAGCGAGGGGTGAACGGCGATGGACTGGCGTGATGAGGGCGTCGGTGGTGTCGGTGAATTGGGAGATAGACGACTCTGTGATTTCTGTCATAGAGGCATTGGGTGAAGCTGGGGTTGATGGAATGTAAATGGCGGAAGGCATACAAGCGATTGTAAGGGAACGATGGTGGTAGTTCGGGTTGAAGGGCCACTTCACAAGTTGTGTCGCTTTTTATATGCTTTTAGGATCCGCTCGGCATTCTCCAGGTTAGCTTCCAGTAGCCATTCGTTATCGGCTGACGAATATCCCTTCCACGTCACTAAGTATCTTCGGCGCTTTCCGTTCCCTTTATGGGACAATATTGCTTCTACTTCGTATTCTTCTTCTTCCTCGATGACGTCAGGGGCTGCCTCTAGGAAGTTCGGACCGTGGACGTCGTTTTCGCTATAGGATGATAGTTGGGAAGCATGGAACGTGTTGTGGATCTTCCACTGCTTCGGGAGCTCTAATTTGAACGTGATGGGCGATAGGACGGCGATGACCGGGAATGGTCCATATCGTTTCGGGGCGAGCTTCTTCGAAGGTAGTTTCAGGCATAGATTCTCCGCTGATAACCAAACCTTATCTCCTATCTTCCACGGGGTATACTTCTGTCTGTATGATCGTTCCGCCATCTTTTGCATGGCGAGATTATGGCACGATATTGCTTCCTCTCTGATCTTCTGTAGGATTCTGACTCGTTCTTCGGCGGTCGGTACTGTGGAGTCTGGGATCAGGTGTGGGATGGCACGTGGTTCGTATCCCATCATCAAAAAGAATGGTGATGCGTTTCGTGCGTCGTGCTTCCAATGGTTATGCACGAATTCTGCGATTGGTAGATGCTCCACCCAATCTGCGGGGTTATTCCGGCAGTATATTCGGAGGTACGTCTCTAATTCTTGATTGAGACGTTCGGTCTGGCCATCCGTCTGTGGGTGGTATGCGGTGGATGGTGCGATGTCATATTTGAGGAGTCTTGCTAACTCCTTTGAGAATCTGGATAGGAATTGCGGGCCTCTATCTGATATGACTTTATCATGTAACCCGAATCTTCGGTAAACGTGTTTCAAAAATAGTTTCGCCACTCCTTCTGAGGTGATCGTTTTGTTGCATGGAGTAATAATTACCCCCTTCATAAGCCCGTGGTCTACCACGACCATGATACTGTCGAAGCCTCCGGATGCAGGGAGGTCGGTAATCAGATCAACGGAGAGTTGGGCAAAGGGGCGCGTCGTGGAGGAGGGGATCGGTGTTAAGGGTGGCCGCACAGGGTGGGTATCCGCCTTCATCTGTTGGCACAAGGCGCAGCCGTCAACATACTTCCTAATATAGGAACCCATACCAGGCCACCAGGTTTCTCGTTTGACGAGTTCTTCCGTCTTAAAACGGCCTGGGTGGCCCGCGGTAGGGTGATCATGATACCGGGTGAGGATCTCGGGGCGGTGCGCCGGTGGGATGTAGGCGCGATCCTTGTAGTACAAGATATCCTTATCTATTCTCCAATCCGAAAGTGCCGATTTCATGGGGGGAAGACAGACGCCGTCCAGAGCGTCTGAGGCGACCTTAAACACTGGGTCGTCCAATGGGTCAGAGGATCGGAGAGCATCAGCAAGGTCAATATCTAGTAGCCGTACAAACATCGAATCGGGGAGGAGGATCTGGTCGGTGTTGTCATCCTTCCCAGTCCCGTGATCGGACCGTCGTGACAATGCGTCCGGTGCAGCTAGTTTACTTCCTGCAACGTGGTGGAGTTCAAGATCATATTCGGATAAGAACATCTGCCAATGGGCCTGACGACGTGTCAGCTTCTGGGCCGTGTTAAAATAGAGCAAGTTCTTGTGGTCAGTGAATACGATGATCGGATGGGGGTTTCCTTCTAGATAGTGTCTCCACTCGGCTAGTGCCCTTATGACCGCGAGCAATTCCCGGTCGAAAATCTGATAGTTTCGTTCGGCGGGGTTCAAGGATTGCGAGAGGTAGGCGCAGGGGTGGTAGACACCGTTTTCATCTGTCTGGAGGAGAACTCCACCAGTGGCTACGAGTGAGGCGTCGGTGGCTATGGCGAACTGCTTCGTAGGATCTGGGTTCCGTAGTACGGGTTTCGTAGTGAAGGCAAGCTTCAGCGCGTCAAATGCTTCTTGTTCCTTGGCCGTCCAAGCGAACTTCATATCCTTCTTTGTCAGGTCTACTAGAGGTTGTGCGATGTCGGAGTAGTGAGGGACGAAGGACCGGTAGAAGTTACAGAATCCGAGAAAAGAGCGAACCTCTGAGACATTCTTCGGTACTTCCCATTTTCTAATCCCTTCTACTTTCTCGATGTCCGATGTGACCTGTCTGGGGCGAATAATCATGCCAAGATATTCGACTTCTTCAGCGTCGAACGTGCATTTCTCCGGTTTGCAAAATAGTGTCTCTTTGCGGAGTTTTTCCAATACCCTTCATGTTCTCTTCCGGTGCTCTTCTAGATCTTCCGAGAATATAAGGAGGTCGTCCATATAGACGATGAGCCACCCTTCGTTCAATTCTTGTTGGAACGTGCGGTTCATGTATGCCTGGAACGTTGCCGGTGAATTACATAACCCAAAGAACATGACGTTCGGCTCGTATAGTCCGAACTCCGTTGTGAATGCCGCCTTCCATCTATCATCGGGGTGAATGCGGATATTATTATATCCGGATCTGATATCCATTTTCGTGAAGTACTTCGCCTGATGAAGTCGTGCGATAAGCGAAGTTGGTAGTGGAAGGGGATAAGCGTTCTTGATGGTCCATTCGTTGATATACCGGTAGTCTTGTGTCGGCCTTAAATCTCTGCTTTTCTTCCCAATGAAGAAGAACCCGCTCGCCTGTGGGGATTTAGATTCTGAAATGAATCCCTTTGTGAGGTTCTCGTCTATAAAGGCTTTTACGGCTTCTCTTTCTTTCGGTGATAGTGGGTAAATCTTCGAGACCCTGGGGACGTATCCAGGTTTCGTCTCGATACGGTGATCCGTTCCTGGTCGTTCCGGTGGTAGGTGATTGAGACCGTCTTTGGCGAATACATCGGCGAAGTCGTGAAGATACGTTGGTACCAATTCTTCGAAGCTTTTCTTCTTTGCTTCCTTCTCGGCCATAGCGAACTCCTGAGATTTACTGCTGAACTTGAGAGGAACTGTGTGCTGCTCAGCGCGAGAGGTGCCGTCACATGTTAGAGGGGTATCCATGGAGACGTCTTCTATGATCCTGACAGTTTCCCCATTAAGCGCATATTCTACTAGGAATTCTCCTTCTTCCAATGGGTAATCTGCGACACTTCTAACCGGCTCCTCGAACGTGTCCATCCAGACGTCATCCTTGGTGTCAAAGTCTGGTGGAGGGTCATCGTCTTCTGTGGGTAATAATGGTGGGACCGGTGTTGCTTCCTCATCAGGGATTTCTTCGATGGAGGTGAAAGGGGGGGGCTGTGGTTCTCGGCGTTCCGCACTTACACTACGCTCGGCTTTCCTCTTCCCTTTCTTCTGTTCTTCGATCGGTTGCTGTTCCTTGACAGCGGGCGCAGGACGGAATGATTCTTCTGGCTCCGCCTTCCTCTTATTCTTCTTCTGCGCTTCTATAGGCCTCTGTTCCTTGACAGCAGGCTTCGGACGGAATGATTCTTCTAGCTCCGTCGCCCGTTTCTTCGGTCTTGCTATAGGCGATATTGGTCTTGGGGGTAAGACGACCCTTGGCTTCGGCGGCTCGGGCTTTACGTCTTCCTTTATTGGAGACATGGGTCGCGGTACCTCTTCTTGTTTTGGTAAGGGTACTCCTTTCGGTGTTTTGTCGACCATTATGGGCTGCGGTTCTTCTACGCCTTTCAGGGGTGGTTCTGTCGTCGGGCTGGTTTTCTGTAGTCTAGACTGGGCCCATTTGGGTGTGATGTTGGAGCAGAAGAAGGGTTTAAGTTTATTACCCTTTCGAGCGTCGTCGATGCTCTTTTCAACTTCTGCCGATCGTTCAGTCGCTGGGAGTTTTACGGTTTCTGCTGCCCAATCGATGGTGGGGTTCATGGCTTTTAACCAGGGAATACCGTGAAGGATCTGGTCTCGTCGTCCTAGTCGCGTGATGTTGAATTTCCCGAACATAATGCGCTCATCTATCTTGACGTGGAGCATGCAATATCTGGAAATAAGCCCTCCTTTCGAATAACTACCGTCAGCAGTGGTGACGGCGAAGGGTTTCTTCAACGGGTGGGTTTTTATGCGGTGGTCACGGACGAACTGGTCGGAGATGAATGTTCCGGCTGCTCCAGAATCTATGACTGCTGTGGTGTCGACTGGGTCTTTACGAACTCGGGAGTAAAGTGTAATCGGGATGCGCATTTCCTTTCTTTCTCCTACTTTGCGTACAAGTCGTAATGGCCTAATGGGGAAGCTTATCGTCGACGAACCAGCTTCCCAAATCAAAAATCCTCAGCAAGTCTTCTGGCTTCTTCAACTTCCATATTGGTATCTCCTTCTTCGATCTCCTGTTTTCTAACAGGGACCTTCTTCTTCGGGCATCTATTGGCACGATGGCCCGTCTGAGCGCAGTTGAAGCACTGGCCTTTCTTCATATACTCGCGGCGGTCCGCGTCAGTAAGGCGATCGACCTCCATGGCGTTGGGGTCAGATCTCTTGGAGTTGGAAACGTACTTATTCCCATTCTTCTTCTTCCCATTCCCTTCTCCTTTCCTTACTGCGGAGTATCTTTCCCAATTGGAGTTCTGGATGATTGCGGCGGAGATGTAGGTTTCGATGGTTACGGGGACTGTTTCCATCTGACAGATGGCGCGCTGGAGGCCGGGCTTCAACCCTTGCTCAAAGAAGTAAATGAGAGCGGTGCTCTCCTTGAGGGCCGATTCGGCCATAAGGGT
>MU173033.1:147793-169721 GCA_016695475.1 Suillus decipiens | reverse complement strand
GAATATCATCTTAGATTCTGCTCATTCCGTTCATCCGAACCCATCCGTCCCAACTCTAAGTATCTTCCAAGACTTAGGATCTGATTCCTATAGTCTACATTTCCGACTCTACCTTTGGTAGTCCATATCCATTAGTTTCCAGTACGGACCTCATTCGCTACTAGTCTTATACCTCGCATTCGTCCTTACACTCCGGATACCCTCTGGACAAACTCCTTCCACCCACACGTTTCGGATATATACCGGACGTGTCATATCCAATACCTCCGGACCTTCAGATCCACTACGCAAGCACTTCCAGACCCTTGGACGAAGGTTATCCCCCGGAAATAAAGGGCAGTACTCGGGAAAGGGGCACAGTGCACGAACTGAGGCCAAAGCCTTTTTGGATCCCTTATACATTGAGTATGGTCTTAACAGACGTGTCAAGGAGCGGTAGCATTTGGATGATAATTGTGCATAGTTCTTGCAATGATTTGTGACCTTTCATAGTAGGGTAAGGGAGACGTTTGACTGGAGAAAAAAGACAACCCACTCTGGACTTCTGGATTGGAGAACAAGTCTTTGTTAGGGCCAAGTACTTCCATTTCACTCGTCTGTCAAAGAAACTTTTGGAAAAGAATTTAGGTCCATTTGAAATCATATCTTGTCTAGGTACCCTTTTCTTTGCCATCCGACTTCCAGATTCCATGCATTCCATACATCCCATATTCCATGTCTCTCAATTAGAGCCAGCAGTTCCAAACACCATCCCTAATCACATCCAACCCCCTCCACCTCCAATAGAAGTTGATGGAGAGCTGGAGTATGAGATATCCAAAATCCTGGACTCTAAACTGGACTGTTGTAGATACCATTGCCAACTTCTATACCTTGTCTGGTGGTCTGGATATGAAGGGACAGATGAAGAAACTTCCTGGTTACTTGCCATGGAACTTGGAAATGCATCAGATCTCATGGTAGACTTCCACTCAGCATACCTGGACAAACCTGGTCCCATTGCTTGAAAGTACATAATGAGTAGAATACAAGTACATTGAAGGCAGTAATGGAAATCTGGATCTGGACTAGGCACCAGTCTCCATTTCACCTCCAGCACCCCCAGTCTCCCCTCTAGTCCCATCCACCATCTCCTCTCCAGTCCCATCCACCACCTCTTCAACCTCCTCACCAGTGCCATCCTGGTCAGATCTGACAGGAATGGAAAGCCTAAATCTAGTCCAGATCTCCTCAAGGAGTGGAGCATGAAACTCCCTCTGCTGTTGAAGGAAGGCCTCCAGGGTAGTACTCACCTGCTCCATTACAATCCGACTCCCTTCTGCCACTGCAATGCTATCCTAAAGAAGTCCATTGGTCTGTACCAGCTCCACAATGATGCCACTAGCAGCAGCTACCCAAGCCTGGTCATCATACTCGACAACATCCTCATCCATACCTTCAATAGTCATCAGATTGGAAAAGACATCCACTTCTGGCACATTTGGAGTGGGGCTCCTCTGACAGCACTTGCCCTTGCCCTTTGGAGACAGAGTACCAGTAGGGCACTGCCTCTTCCAGCCCTTGGGCCCCTTGATGGATCCAGGCTTTCCAGGACAAGTGGCCTTATTCTTCTGGCAGATGTCACAGGACTTGATCTATGAATGTCAAATACCATTGGATCTGAAAGTCTTTGAACGACATACCAGGGGATTTCTCTCAGCATCACCCCACTGACACATCCGCTCCCTGGAAATGCAATTGGAACAGTACCCATCCTTTGCTCTGGATGCAGGAGCTGCTTTGGCCTTGTCAGTCCATCAAAATCTGAGTCCAAAAGAGTCCATATCACTCACCCAAGCCTCAATCAAAGCCTTCTGCCTCTTTTCCTCTGCCTCCCTATGGATCTCCACCAACTCTATCTGCTTCAACTCCTCCTGCCTCTTCTGCTCCTCCACCTCCTGACATTTCCATTCTGCCTCAGCTTTGACTGCAGCTTTAGCAGCTGCCAGTTTCTGCTCTAGATCCGCCACAATATTGGCAGCAGACTTAGGGGCATTGGATTTCTTTCCAGACATAATTTAGAGCAAGTATTGTTAACAAAGATATGAAGTGGGGGTAGGAATCACTTCAGACATCTGATGTCCATATATCTGTCGGATTACAGACTCAGCACTACAACCATTAACTTCTCCATTGTCTCGCATTAATTTTGTCTGATACAGATCAACGCTTCTTGTGCCTCAGAGGTTCGGCCCTAAAGGAGGGATACTATCATAACCCATACATCTGATCTCAGATCCAATCAGATCTGATCGATCCTGCTTCCATCTGGTCTACAGATCATATCCAGATGACCTATCTGAAAGTCCCTACCTCTTGCACTCTAACTCCCTTGTGGACATCTGCATCTATCCCCTTTCAGCAATCCTCCTGTCTCTGGTATTCTGGCTATGTACATTTCCCTCCCATTTATTGATCCATTACCTATGTCCCATTTCTGACTCATGCTTATTGATCTGCTGTAAAGACTACAATCTAGCTAGAGTGATAGCAAACTACCCCCTAGACTAGTATATGTCAAGTGTCTACCTAGCTGCTATACTTGCAAGGCAAGAATGTTCGACCTGAGGAGTTGCTAGTGAATATAGTTTGTCAAGTGCTGATATGAGATGCATGATACTCCTATAAGGTGATGCCAATGATAGCGGTAGCATTGCCGCCGATAGTGCTGTAGAGACCATGGATGCTGATGCTAAGCATACTGAGAAAGATGGATACCAATGATACCAATGATACTGTGGGAAGCACTAATGATGAGTGGTATGATAGCATGTACTGATGACTATGATAGCACTGTATGCCGAAGGGCAATAATGAGCGACGGCATGAAAATGATGATACTGATGTTTAGTGATGATAGTGGTGAGGATAGCATCAAGGGTGAAGGCCATCAAAGAATTCTTAGAGATATTGGATCTCAAAGAAGATGTATTTCTGTATAGCGATAGCAGTAGCAGTACAGGAATCCCATCAAATCAGTGATATGATATAAGAAAATGATAGTAAGTGACTTCTCCTACCGCTGTATGGTAGAAGGGGAGTGTCAAATGGAGGAGAAGTCAGCAGTCTTTTATCATACATCGTAAATATGTGGAATCAATAGGCAAGAGTAGTAGCGAGTACACGAGACTTAGCCATAGTAATATGTACTGGTGCAGCATGTGCTGTGGCACACTGTGACAGTCTAGCTAGTGCTAGCCTTGCATAGGTCTATTTCCATTATTGTCTAGCCCCTATACTGCATAGCACGACCACCCCTAACCCTAATGCTATTGATATAAACAGTTACCGAGGTTACCACACCCTTGCCGGACTACTGTGCCACAGTACCAAGCCATGTTCAATGAGCCAATGCCCATTGAATGCCCATGCCATGCTAAACTAGTTCCATTTGGTGCATAGTATATTCCTATCTACTGCTGCTAATCCCATGGCAAGCCTTATTACATGTAGAACGTGTGCCGCAGCACATGCTGCACCATTACATATTACTATGGTTAAGTCTCGCATACTCACTACTACTTTTGCCTATTGATTCTGTGTACTTATGATGTATGATAAAAGACTGCTGACTTCTCCTCCGTTTGACACTCCCCTTCTCCCATACAGCGGTAGGAGAAGTCACTTACAATCATTTCTTATATCATATCGCTCATTTGACAGGATTCCTCTACTGCTACCACTATCACAATACAAAATACATCTTCTTGGAAATAACATATCCTCTCTAAAATTCTTCAATGGTCTTTGCCATCCTGCTACACACATTGCTATCAATGCTATCATCACTATACTCATCGCTCTAACCGCTATCACTGCTTAAGCATTGGTATCATCATTTTCACACTGTCACTCATTATTGCCCTTTGGCATACAGCGTTATCATAGTCATCAGTACACACTATCATACCACTCATCATTAGCGCTTCCCACAGTATCATCAGTATCATCAGTATCCATCTTTCTCAGTACGCTTAGCGTCGGCATCCATGGTCTCTACAACACTATCAGTGGCAATGCTACTGCTATCATCGGCAACATCTTATAGCAGTATCATGCATCATATATTAGCATTTGATGAAGTATATTCACTAGCAACCCCTCAGGTTGAATGTTTTTGCCTTGCAAGTATAGCAGCTAGGTAGACATTTGACATATACTAGTCTAGGGGGTAGTTTGCTATCACTCTAGCTAGATTGTAGTCTTTACAACACATTCTACATGTAATAAAGCTTGCCATGGGATTAGCAGTGGTAGATGGGAATGTACTATGCACCAAATGGAACTAGTTTGGCATCGCATGGGCATTCAATGGGTATTGACTCATTGAATGTGGCTTGGTACTGTGGCATGGTAGTCCGGCAAGGGTGCAGTAACCTCAGTAACTGTTTATATTGATAATGTTAGGGTTAGGGGTGGTCATGCTATGTGGTATAGGGGCTAGACAATAATAGAAATGGACCTATGCAAGGCTAGTGCCAGCTAGACTGTCACAGCATCCATAGGTGATCCTGTCTGTGTCCAATCCAAGCCTATGCTGGCTGTCCTAAGCAAGAAAGCTAAGGTATAGAAAGAAAAATAAGAAAAACAGTAAGAAAAGCATGAAAAATGCACTGTTATTCGTTCACAGACTACCACCTGACTTGATTTCTTCGGTCCTCTTTCTTCACCTATTCTTCCTATGCACTGTGGCACCCCTATAATTGCCGTGGTTCCTATGTAAAAAGGGGCACAGTGCCATTTTGTGCATTAGAAGGTGAACTCACTATCGTAATGGTGATTTCGGCACTTTGGTCATGTAAGTAAATTGCCGCTGGCAGGTTCTCCGGTGATGCGCTGGTGTCCGTGGGTCTTCCGAAGCTATACATATGTAATCCTACAAAAATGTTCAAAAAGAAAGTCACTGGTCGAAGCCCAGGGTAAAAAGAATGCTATCCTGTACAAAAAACAGTGTTTTGGTCTTTATATGGTCTATGCAAGATTAGGCAATGTATGTGTGGGATACAATATGTCCATGTGGTAGCCATGGTGGGGTATAGGTGTGTGCAAGGTCGCCAGGTGCTTTTCTGGCTTCAAGATTTTTGTCGACAGTGAAAGCCATGAGTTTGGCATTCATACCTGCACAGAGCAATGCTGGCGTGAGATGGCTGATGGTATGGCAGGATAAGCGTGATTAGGCAAGTGGTATGCCACAGGTAACTGCGCCTAATGTTTCCGAGCAAAAAATTTAAATACCGGAAGCCGAAAATAGGCCTAGTAACAGGGGTAAAGCTAAAAACACGGTACTGCAAAGTAATTTCATGGTCAGCTACAAGGATATGATTTAATGGCCTCAGCGGTGGTGCTAATATGGTCTCTGGGCTTCCTACTATCGCTACTGCAGCGCTAGTTAGTGGCCGGGATAGCAGTAAACTGGTGGTATCTGCTAAAACGGCTAAATCATTGTTAGGGGCTAAAATGCAGTATTTCAGCAATGCAAGGATACTATGACTGGGCTCTATAGGTGCCTCCGGTATGTCTGCGGTGTCTTCCTGAGTACTATGGCTATCTATGGACACAAAAGAGTCAGCAGGTATATTGCGTTTTGAGGGCTCTAAGTCCAAAATTGGCAAAAATGTCAGTAAGAGTGGTATGTCCATGCAAATCATTGCTGTAAGTGGTACCGCGGTGTCCGGACTGGTACCAAGCTGGTCTAGACATGCCTCTGAGTCGCCTAAAGCGTTTGCCAGCTGCCGCACTTCGGGTACGGCACATAGGCAATCTGCTGAAAGGCAAGTACTGCAAATGGTGCAAAATGCAGTGTTGTCAGCATAGCAAGGACTTTCTGGTAACAAACTTTGGCCGGATGACTTCCGGAAGTAATCAATATCCTGCGACAAGTCTAAGCTAAGGGCGCTGGCAAACACTGGATGCAATTTGAGGCCATTTTCATCTGCCAAAGGTGCTATTTCATCGAGGGGTGATGCTGTAGGTGCCGAAATGATGTCAGAGCTAATTGCCAGTGCAATATCTTGAACTGCCGGCTGTAGCGGTGTGTCTAGGTAGTTGATAGGCGCTAGTTTACAGGGGATAACAGCCGGAGTGGCCGCTGTTTTGGTATCAGCACGTTTGAATGAGCCGAAGCCATATCCTGGATAAAATTGCAAAACAGCATTAGCGAAGTCTTCAAAGTCATTACCGTCATATTCTGGAATATCTCTCCATAATTCAGCTTCGTCGGGATTAGCACATCGCATGGCAAACTTGATACTAACCTTATTAGTAATGCCAGCTTTGGCCGAAAGTTCATCTACAATGCCAAAAAATGTTAGGAGTTCTTTAGCATTACTGTTACAGTTGTATGTACCCCTATACATTTTCTCTCTTTCTGATTACATAATGTGTATGACCATGGACTATCTGTCTCATGATGCGGTCTAGGAACTGGTCATTGTACTTACATGGCTATGCCACGTCATCATATACCTCTTTTGCTTCTTTGTATCATCATATGCTCATGCCTTCTGTATTCATCCCGTCACTTACTTACTTGTTCTGGTCTTGGTCTGTATGCACATATTGGCCTATTTAAGCACAGTGTACTGCTTGTAGTTTCCTTACTTTAATATTACTGGGTTTTACCTGGAATTCTCCTTTGCTAGAGCTTTGCAACTCTAGTCATCTGAATCGTCTTCTAAGTCTTAGCACTCCTAAGGTCTTAGTCTGAACACAATCCTTGTATTCAACTCAGCCAGTCTAGTCCTCTCTTCGGACTCGTCTGTCTTTGTTGTTTACCCGAAGCATAGTACTCTTTTGTACTTTGACGCTGATACCGAACGACTGTCACTCTCTTTTGAGTAGTTGTGTCGTGACCAACCCCAGTCGTAACAATTACCATTAAAATATGGAGCTGCTGCTGAGGTAGGCAGTGGCATGAAAAATGTGTTAGTCATAATGGCCATGGGAATTTTCGGTAAAATTGTGGTAAAAATTGCGGCTGAAGTGGCCAAAAGCAGTAAGTGAAATTAAGCGAAAATGAAACTATACCAAAAGACCCCCTCGTGGTGGGCTCCAATTGTAAAGACTACAATCTAGCTAGGCTGATAGCGGACTACCACCTAAGCTAGTATATGTTGAAAGCTTGCCTAGCTGCTATACTTGCTGTGCAAGAACATTTGACCTGAGGGGGATGCTAGTTGGATATAGTCCAAGTTGCCTAAAATAGCATGATAGGGGCCAATGATAGTGAGAAAGTTGCCAAAGTTGCCAAGATGGTTACCAAGAGTAGCGCAATGTATGCTGAAGCTGCGCATGGTGTGGGAAAATATTACTAAGCAGCGGTAGAGCGGTATAGCAGTATAGTGAAGGTATTGCATGCAGCAGGATAAGGATTTTTATTATGATTTTTGATAATGATTGAATTTTGTATAAGGATTGAAAACTATACTGAAAGGTAATAGTGACTTCTCCTACTGAGTACACAGTAGAAGGGTAGTGAAGTACAAGTCTCAGTAGGTAGGAAATTATATACCTAAGTAATAGCAATGGAGACAGAAGGGATAGGAAAACCATGCAGTAGACATGTAATGAGGATGTACTACATGTTACAAAACATAAGGCAAGGAAATTTACATACTGGCACGGCTAGGTGGACATAGGATGGAATGGAATTCTTGAGCCTTTAGGTTGCCTAATGGGTCTCGGCAAGTCACAGGAGCTGCGCATGGTGTGGGAAAGTTGCCATAGGGTGGCCGCTAAGCAGCAATGAGGCTGCTGGAGCTTGGAATGGAGCCAGAGATAGGGGTAATGTATGGGAAATGGACTTGGTAAAGGACAGAGAAGCTGAGGGGTGAGGATAATGATAGGGAAATACTTTGGGCTTGATACCTATATGATAATGGGGTCATACAAGCCTATAGCAAGTTTGACTGGCACAGTATCCCTACAAGGTAGTATATGGATGTCAGCATTGAGACAGTCCATGATTGTGACAATTGTGTTGTAGCCTTTATCTTTAGGTAAAGGACAAATGAAGTCAATAGTGATGGAGTCTCTGTGAGCCTCAGGAACTGGTAGAGGATGCAGTGCATCTGATCCTGATGTTGTTGGGGATTTGTTTCACATGCATTCCACACAGCTAGGGATGTATGAGTTGACAAGGTTGCATTGCATATTTGGCCAATAATAGGATGTGTGGAGGGTAGCATATGTCTTATCACTGCCAAAGTGACCAGAGGCATCATGTGCAAGATGGAAGAGTCATTCATGGAGGGGATTGATGCAAGGGATGACAGGACAGTCTGCCACATACAAACCCACAAATGATTGCTAACAGTTCCTTTTCATGCACTGGGTAATTTAATTCAGCATCATGCAATTGTGTAGAGTCAAATGCCACCAGTTTCACTGTCTCCCAAGTCTCTCTCCAGGATAGGACAGCACCTGTCCAATAGTTAGATGCATTGCAGGTGAGGAAAATTTTATTGTTCCTGGAATTATCATGATCAATGGTTGTCAGACATTGCAGGCTCATGATAAGATCCTTGATAGCTTGGAAGGCCTGTTGGTGTTTTGATGACCACAAGGGGAAGGTGAGCTTGGCTGCCTTGGTGGTCAGTGATATCAGGATATGTGCATAATCTGCCAGGGCAGGCAAGTGGTTTGCAAGGTATCATATGAGTCCTAGGAATGCATGAACATTATTCGCTTGTCAGGGTGTAGGCCAGTCCAGAATTCATGCAATCTTCAATTTGTCTGATTCAATTCCCTGAACAGAGATGTGGTGGCCCAGAAAGTCAATTTCTATATTGAACAAGGTCATCTTTTTTAGTGAGCAGAAGAGGGATGCATATAGTCTCCATGGTGTATGGACCACAAGGAACTTCATGTTGTCCAGGTGAGCCTTAGTTTGAAAGAAGGAGTTAGTCATGTTGATCTTTCTGGATACCTTCCCTTTTGCACAGTCCCTCAAGATTTTATCAATCTGGGGCAGTGGATGGTTGTCCAGGACTGTGTTGATGTTTAACTTATGGAAGTCATTAACCCATTGGGGGAGTGTGGTGGGGTCAGCTTTTTATATGATGAATGTGGGAGAGGAGTGTGGACTGTCTGAAGGGTGCAAGCAACCTGCATTGACATGTTGGTCTAATAATGTTTTCCAAGCCTCTCTATATTTTATTGGACAATTGTAAGTATGTTGTTGTATTATTTGATTGGCATCTTTGAGTTGTACATGGAAGAGGACATCAGAGGGTAGGGTGCCATTGTGAGGAATGTTGGCCAGGAAGTGGTCAACAAATTCTTCCTTAAGATTAGTGTCTCATTGGCAGAGTTCTGCCTCAGATGCTAGTATGGTAATGCACTCACAAATGGCTGCAATGAGGTCAATTCCATTTACTGGTTTGCATAAGGTGTCGACCATTTCTTTATATTCCAGTAGAATATACTTTAGCTCATTTATGACATCATGCTTTGGTTCAGCCAACTTTGGAGGTGAGGGGGTCAAGGAGGGTTTTTTGTGATTATGTTCACTAGTGGATTTAATAGATCATATTTGTCATTATTAGTCACACATGTGCACCTTTCATGATCAATGGTGATTTTGTTATGGTGCAGGAAGGAGCCACCTAACAGAAGTGGAGTACAAAGGTTTGGCACAATCATAGCATGTACAGTGTGAGATGTATAACAAGAATTGAGAGAGGTACATGTGAGTTTGACATAGTCTAATAAAAGAAAAGACTCCTTCTTGTTTCCTGAAAGTGCAATCTGAATGGTACTGGTTTTGCTAGTTTACGCTGACATGGACCAAGCTTGATTGTAAGTGCTTCATTAATCAGAACTGTGGCAGAACCATCATCAATTAGTGCCATTATGGGGGCAGGGGATGAGACAGAAGGACTGTCTATGAGACAATCCCAATGGAGAAGGGGAGTGGTCAGTCAGGCCATGCACTCATCACCAGAGTCAGTTCTGTCTCCCAAGGCTGCCAATGGCATGATGACTGCAACAGTGTTCACAACTTCCATGGTGTACAAAGGGCTCCTTGCATTTAAAGCAACCATCATTCTTATGCAGCAAGGTACATTCATCATCTGTGAGGGGTGGTGCATGCATGAAGGTGCCCATTTTCCCAGTGGCACTGTGACTAGTCTTCATGTTATATTGAGAAGAGGGCATGAATCTTTTATCACTGGAGGCATGAGAACATTCAACATGGAGGACAGCTTCAACTGCCTCCTTCTGCTTGGCAAGTTGATGCAAACATTTTTCATCTAAGAGATGGACCTTCTTGATCCATGGATGGAATCCTTTGGTCATGGAAATTTGCTCAGAGTGGTATTCATTTATGAGGTCCTGGTGCATGTGAGCTTCCAGGTGATAGCGCAAGTTCACCTTAGATAGGTGTGATGTGGTACTATGCAGAAGTGTGTTCTGGCTCTGGACTTCAACTGTCCATTCATTGAATGGCTTGTTCTCCTGAGTCAATGACAACATCCTGTGTTGTGTAATGTCCACCCAGTCTGAAGGGAGCCAGTAGGCTTGAACTTCCATCATGTATTCTTCAAATGTCAGTGCATCCATGCATTCTTGGTCATTAAGATGCCATTCTTGTACCAATGGTTCTTGCATACCCCAAGCTACCTTACCAACCTGTTCATATGTGGGAATCTCCTTGTGTTTGAAGAATTGATGGCAGGCCATCTCCTAGGAGCATAACACTTCGGAGGTTGGCTTGCCAGGAGTCATGGATGGTGGTTTGGTTGGCACAGGTTGCTCCACATGAGCTGTCTTACTTGTCATTGTAGACATAATTCTCTGGGTATATGTGCATGGATAGTCTGAGTCTGAGTCTGAATTTGAGATATCTATTTAGTTTCATGTTGTTATATTGTATAGAAGGGGTGGTTCAGAAGTTTCTGTTATCTCTGGTAAGGAGAGAGGGGCAGATATGTTTGGTTCAGTGGACCAAGGAGTTTGTTGACTCTGACTATGCATAGTCAATGGTTGGACAGTAGATGGTTAAGAGCATTGATACAACAGTTTGATAACAGTGGCAGATAACAGTGGGCAGTCAGATAGTCAAGGAACTGATTTTTGTTTTATTGAGACAGTGTGATATTAGCACTTAATACACTTTTGAAGACATTAAAAAAAGTGGAAGCTACCCATGAGGGTAGAAACACTAAGTTCAAGATCAGACAAAGATAATGTGTCAAGTGTATGTGATTGAATAGGAATAAGGAGCAATGATCCAATACAAGATGACACATCTGGTATAAGTAACAGTTGATGCAAATAGGAACAAATAACACATGTGCCTAATCAGTATTGTGATGCATAAGCCACACTTACACTATTGACTTCAGGTGCTGCCTTGCATATATATACCCCAACCCACCCCTTCTGAGTCTGCATGGCTCATCTGTGCTGTGGACTTTGCCCTAATTCCATTCTGCACATTGCCTTCTCCTTGCTTCTTGGCTCATAGCCATGGCTCACTGCTATTACCAAAGTATTGATTCCATCTTTCTTTTCCCAAGCTCTATCACAATTGCTTATTTGTTGGCTTTGCTTTGGATGTGGCTGGACCACCTTTCATATGTGCACATCCAAGGCTTTCTTATTTCCCTATCAACCTATAAAATTTTGCAGGTATCTGGATGTTTTCAGTTCATGATCTTCTTTTCAAGTTGCTAGTCACCTTCAAATCCACAAGTTTCAACCACCTTCTATCTGTTCATAATGCCACTTCCTGTATTTAATCCATTCTATGTAGATAATCTGACAAAAAGGATCAAATTCAACTCTGACATTTTCCAGTAGACCACTGATGAGATCTTACTCCCAGTACTTGGACACCTCAGGCAGCACTTCTCAGAACCAATAGTGGTCTAAGAGACCCAGTTTCTATGTTATGGAAAAGTAGTCTCTGAGACCTACCCTCCCTCTATCTATCAATAACACACACTCCTAACCCACCTTGCATCTCTCATGTGCCTCCAGCACAGAACCCTCTTGTGTCTGTTGTGATACCTCTTGCACCTCTAGAATACTCAAAACCCTCTCACTATACCTCTTGCACCTCTAAAATGCCTGGAAAACCTCTCACAACATCTTTTGCTGACCTCTAGAAACCTAGTACCTCTAGCACTGCCCTTGTGTGCTTGCCACAAACTTAGCATTGGAGACTTTTTGATACCTTCTTGGTGATGGTATGTCCTTCTCTTCTTATATCCACTATGTTGATCTCAAGACTTCATCCCACTCATCAAGCTCAGCTTGAAACCTCAGGCCTAGGCCAGCACTTTGTGAGCCTGAGGAAAGCTTGAGACAAATGCAAAACACAAACATTGGTCAAGATACCAGGTGTGGAGGCAAAGCACTGCCAACTTCTAGCTGAGATACAGCAACTTATGAAGCTGCAATGTGAAGAATCAGGCCCACAAGCATTGTTTGCTGACCCTGCTCATGCTGCAGATTAAAATGATACCACCCAACACAGGTGTAGATGATGCCCTCCCATTTCACTCTGAAAATGTGGGAATGTTTGAACATCCAAGTCTCGACACCCCAGCAATTGACATGCCAGTCAAATGATGGATCATGTCAGATAAATCAACTAATTTATTATCTGATTACACTTGTATCAACCCTCATCAATCCTTTACTTCACTATTTTGAATAAATGCAGGGCAAAACACTAGAAGTCATCTGCCCAGTCATATCTGCATGTAGGACACCATCATGGTCACCCAAACAAGCTATGTTGGTGTGTTTATTTTTCGATTATAAGCTTATTGTTATGCAACAAACAAGCATGTATTAACATTTATGTAGGATTTGAATCTATAGACATACTAAGTTGCATATGCTCCAGTCTCCCACAAGTACTGGTTCACCATGGCCTATTCCCAACTGCTCCTTCACAACTCCAGATGGCTGTGTCTGTCAATTTACTTTCATTCTACCACACATTGTTTGAGTGCTTGTGTGATGCAATTAATGCTCTCACATTAGCATTAAAGACTCATTATTCTTGATGTAGGTTTCAGATAACAGATCCACAGGTAAATTTTAACTATATATTTAAATTACCACTGACACACTTTGGAAGGACAGACTTATTCAGAACCCATTGTGCTGAGGCCTTGGCTATGCTGTACAATGGTTTAACATACTACAAGTTTGAGTTGACCAACAACTCAAGACCCTTCTCCAGCAAAGCCAGGATTATATTATGACCATGCAAACATCCTCTGACATCCCTGACACTCACTTGCCTATATTACACCCAGGTTAATGCATGCCCCTTCTAGTTCAAAGATGCCCTGCTTATTTCCAGGCAGAATCTATGGTAGACCCACAGATGAAGGAGGTGATATTCATGTTGTGATGGACAGAAATTTTCATCACTATCATTGGTGTGCAGCTGGCAATTGTCCACCTTTCTATGACCCTACATACTTCCTTCCAAAGACCTTTGTCAATGGTATTGGCCACCAGATAGATGTCCTACATAAGTAACCTCCAAGGACATATGCTTCCTTCATTCCTGATGAGGCTGTAGACCAATGTGAGGCTGCTTATGAGGCTGCTGATGGCAAGAAGCAGAAAGCCACAATGGATAACTTCAATTACACAGGGATCATGGCATTAATTTGTTGTCATGACATCCCATTGTTTTTTGCTAAAATTGATTCTCCAGGAGAACAACAGAAGTATTTGGTAGCCCTCCTCCAGCACTTATTTTACTTACTCCCACACCAGGCAACAGATGTTGCTGTGTATGACATTGGATGTGTTCTGGTGCAATCACTCGCAAAGGTATGCTGTCACTGATGTTTGGACTGCTCACTCACACCTCTCCAGTACAATATTCTTCCTGAAAGCATCACCATATGACTTCATTTTACAACAACTGCAATGCATGCTTACAGTCATGAGTGGGCATGTCAGCTTGTTCTATAACCCATGAATGTGCATTGGGCTCAGCCTATCTGATAGGGAAGGGACTGAGTGTCTTTGGTCACACTTTGTTCATCTGATTGGTATTGAGAGGACTTGTTCTGTATGTCTTGCATCAATTTCATTTTGACTCTATTCACACAAAACCTTCTCTAGCATCAATGTTGCCTCTGGCTTATTGATTGGCAAGCTGCAGCCATAGGGTCTGAAATGTGAGCTGATCTTGGAGATTGGATCAAATGTCTCCTCAGACATGGCATCCAAAGACCAAGGGTTGGCAGCACAAGACATGCTAGACCAATGCAAAATCCCTATCAATGAATTGCAGTCTCAGTGGTACCACCAATGGCATTCACAGTTATCTATACATGCTCATAAGTTCAATGTATCATAGCTCATCAGTATTGATAAGTGGTCCTCTAAGATGCCCCAGTTTGCCTCAAGAAAGAGCTGGACACTGTATTAGCCCTCCAAGCAGATCTTGATGTGTCAGATAGAGCACTACAGACTACCAGAGCAATGCTAGAGAAAGAATCAGCCTCTGACAATACATTAGAAGCTCTGCAGAGCCTGGAGAGGGGGCATAGTCAGCTGATGGACAAAGTTGAGGCTCTCTACTCATCTCTAAATGTTCATGACAGGTTCCCTGAACTTCAAGGTGTCAATCTCGATTTTTTTTGTACTCTTCTAATGATATGGGACCTCAAGATAAATGTTCATAAATGTACCATTGTAAGCTTCTTTGAATGGGACAAACTTGACCATGCCATTGGAGGGGCCCAACAAGCTTTAGGTAAGTTTGAACCTTATTATTAAATATAATAGTATCCTTTGCTAATTACCTACAGACACTAAGCTCCATCAACATACACACAAAGCTATAGCAAAGCATCAACCTGTGCTCATGACCACTATTTGAAAATTTAACACCTACTGTGAATGGTTAGATTCCTGTATGACCCAAGTTGGGGGATTTCCCTGCCTGCCCTTCTTCCAACAAAACTTATGGAACTATGCAACAACCCCAAATTAATGGATGATGTATGGATTACACTGTCAGTAGGAGAAGTTCCCTGATGATTGGATGATTCACACATCAGGGATGGTATACAAGCACTTTTAAAGTGGGATCAGTATGAAGAAGAACAGATCCACCTCAGCATTGAGGCTGATAATCTTTGTCATTTCTTTGGTGATGAACTGGCAGTACTTAAACTTGCTCTTCAGTTACCAGAAAGTAAGTTAATTTAATTCTTGTAACAACCTTCTGCTGATGTGTAATCTAACTTTAGATGAACTGTTTGCTGTTCTATTGCAACAATAGCATGCTAATTTCATCTGACTTCAATCTTGATGGTCCAATTGTTTAGCTTCTCTGGCATCCTTCACCAGTCAAGTCAACAAAGCACTGGATGTTGCTACTACCCTCTCAGGAGCCTTGCATAGCATGACACTTCTTTCTATCAATGCTAGCACACTTGCAGCACTGGATCCTGAGGGTGGGGATGAATTTCCCATTGCTGATCCTGACCACTCTCCACCCATTGATTCTGAACATGCAGTGCTTGCTGATGTCCTAGAGGGTCAGATGGGCATGCTGGAGTTGGATAATGATGACAACTCAACAGATTACAGGTGTAAAGCTAATACCATTATTTTCTGGGATCTTTCTGAGGTAATTGACATTTTCTGTTGGGAATATGAGACTGACATGTCATACTAGAATCTTCTAGTAAATGACTTTAGCATTCCAAAGTGTGAGCCCATTCTCATACCTGGGCCTGGCAAAGTTGTTGCCTGAGTACAACCTAACTTGCATGATAGAATCCCTCATCAGATATTTGACCCTAGGGACATCAGTTTCTTTAGTTCTCCCACAGCACACCTGAATAATGTATGTATCAATGGTTGTGCTATACTTCTCTGGCACTCTCAGCTCAGGACTTTGGGTGCACCATGTGCCATCCTCTCAACCCACAATCTTCCCTGCATTCATTACAATGCGCCAGATAATGTCATCTGGCATAATATATCATGGGTTCATTATTTGGAAAAGGATACCTGAGTGCTTCCTATGCATCATCTGTTGGGCATTGGACATGGGATGCTTTGTGTCATCTGGCTGTCCAACAAACATCTTTATCTTTTTGATAGCCTGGGTGATAGGGTGCCTTAGCAGAATGACATTGAAGTGGGTTCAATTTAAGTTCTACTCTTTGTTTAACTGATAAGATCTGGATCTGAAAGGATATAATGAGACTGATTGCTTGGTTCCTTGCTATTGCATGCCAACACAAACATTGTGTTAATATTGACCTTGAAGGATAGGTTGCTTGACCATTGAATGTGAGTTTTGCACTCCATTTTCACAATGTTTCCAACCACTTTGTATTATTTTAGGTCCAACACCTTCAGAACAATAATTTTGACTGTGGTGTATGGGATTTAGTGATGATTTTTGCCATTGTATGTGGTGAACATATTACAGGAGTACAGGAGCAGGACATGTACAATCTGTGACACTATCTCCAGACTATGGTTCTCACATTGCCAGTTTATAGAAATAATTCAAAGTAGAGTAGTACAATGAGAATTTTTATAGACTACAATAGTATTGATTCTGCTCAGCAACTAGTAAATTAACCTCCTCCTGATAACATAAGATCCTCTGCGCTACCCCCTGGCAGTAGCACTCAGCAATGAGTTTGTGCCTTGAACATACCTGCAGTTTGTTAGTGACACAAGCTTTCAGATCATCCCAGCCTTCAAGCAACATCTTCTGTGCATCTCAAAGCTCCTTCAGGACTTTAGATATTTCTCCCACATCATATATAGCTGTGTGATGGGCACAAGATTCCCTTTCCATATGCAAATCATGTCCATGTTTCACATCAAATAGATTCTGTGTGAAACACTGTTCTTCCAATGAGTCAGGTGGAGGAAGAGAATCATAAGGTGGGGCTTTGTCCCACTGGGAGAGATCCAAATCATTGATCAAGTCAGAACCATTCAGTGATTGGTAAAAGAGGTAGGAATTGGGAAGAGGAAGATTGGCAAACTGTGAGATTGTTAAGACCATACTCAAAGGGTAAGAGATCCAAAGGGCTTTGGCCTCAGTTTGTACACTGTGCCCCTTTCCTGAGTAATGCCCCTTATTTCAGAGGAGTGATATATGTCTGAAGGTCCAAAAGTAATTGTGTGATGGATCTGGAAGTCTGAAGGTATCATATATGACATGTCTGAATGGTATCTGGAACATAGGGATGGAATGAGGAATAATGCTAGTCTCGGAACAAGTTCCTAACTAGAAACTAATGGAGATAGACTACTGAAGGTAGAGTTGGAGGTGTAGACTGTAGGAATCAATCCTAAGCCTTGGAAGATGACTAGAGTTAGAAGTATCTCAAGTCCAGAGGAACAGAATGAGCAGAATCTAAGATGATATTTGAACTAGGGTTCTATGGAGATTTACAAGTGGTTTATATACTGTAAGTAACTAGCATGGATAATCAATGAGTCTGGGACCAAGGGCTATGTACAATGTATAATAGAAGTCTATTAGTCAATGCACAGCAGATCAATAAGCACAAGTCAGAAATGAGACATAGGTAACAGATCAATAAGCAGGAGGGAAATATACATAGCTGGAATACCAGAGACAGGAGGATTGCTGAAAGGAGGTAGACATAGATGTCCACAAGGGAGTTAGAGTGCGAGAAGTAGGAACTTTTGGATGGAAGATCCAGATAGGATCTGTGGACTAGTGTGACAGTCAAACTTGCTAAAGGCTCACATGACCCCATTTTCATATAGGTATCAAGCCAAGAGTACTCCCCTATCATTATCCTTACCCCTCAGCTTCTCCATCCCTTACCGAGCCCAATTTACCTGTGTTACCTCTATCTCTGGTTCCATTCTGAGCTCTGGCAGCCTCACTGCTGCTTAGCAGCCACCCTATGGCAACTTTCCCATGCTGTGTGTAGCTCTGGCAACTTGCTGAGACCCATTAGGCAACCTAAAGGCTCAAGAATTCTATTCTGTCCTATGTCCACCTAGCCATGCTGGTATGTAAATTTCCTCGCCTTATGTTTTGTAACATGTAGTACATCCTTATTACATGTCTACTGCATGGTTTTCCTATCCCTTCTGTCTCTGTTGCTATTACTTAGGTATAAAATTTCTTACCTACTGAGACTCGTACTTCACCACCTATTGAGTTATCCGCAAGTCTCAGACACATTCTTCGAAGTATGATCTAACTTGATTGTATAGGGAACCCATAAACAAACACATAGCATATACAAAAACTAGCTACTGCATGTAACTACCAATGATTTAAGCTTTAAGCCACCATTTCAGCTCCTTCCAAGTCGAGCTCATCACTAAATAACTCCAACACCACCCTTCTACTGTACATTCAGTAGGAGAAGTCACTATTACCCTTTGGTATAGTTTTCAATCATTATACATAATAAATACTTGTCCTGCTGCATGCAATCCCTTTGCTATACCACTATACTGCTTCACTGCTGCTTAGTAATATTTTCCCACACTGCGTGCAGCTTTGGCATACATCATGCTACCCTTGGAAACCATCTTGGCAACTTTGGCAACTTTCTCACTATCATCGGCCCCTATCATGCTATATTAGGCAACTCAGACTATATCCAACTAGCATCCCCCTTGGGTCGAATGTTCTTGCACTGCAAGTATAGCAGCTAGGTAAGCACTCGACATATACTAGTCTAGGGGGTAGTTTGCTATCAGCCTAGCTAGATTGTAGTCTTTACACTGGACGGAAGCAGGATCAATTGGATCTGATCAGATGTATGGAATATGATGCCCAGCCCAACTACTCTCCTCTATTCTACTGCCAGTGCTCTGTCTGTGAATGTGCTATGATCAAGGCAAATGTTGCTGCTGGTAACTTGTCACCCCTCAGGTGCAGCCCATGCCCACTCACTCACAGCACTCACACAGCTTATACAGATAGAAATAGATGTCATTTTGTTGTCATAGTTCAGTTCTGTAATCAAAGTCTTAAGCTACTCATACTCTAGCATGACATGGAATCTTGTAATGCAATCTTTCTGCCTCTGCTCTGAAAACAACATGTTCTCAAAATCTTGCCACACTGCAATGTCAACAGCTATTGTCAGCACATTCTCTTTTGGATAGGCAAGCTTCATGTATGATTTGAGTAGGATGGACATTGTGCCAAGAGGTCCCTTGACTTGGAGCAAAGTTTGAGATTGGGTGATGGTGACATTTGGTGGAATTGGGATGGGAGTTTTTCTGATGTGAGAAATGGGCATGCATGCATGAGCAGATGAGCTGAAGTGTTGTACAGTCATGCTTAACACTGCCCATGGTATCATAACTTCTGGTTGCAACTTTGTTTGGAAATTGTCTTTAGATTTTTGCAAATGCAGCCCTGGAGTCTATAGTCAACTTGCTCACATGCATCTGGTAATAATGTACAAATGTACAAAGCACATCTCAAAAATTAACACTACTAACACTACTACACAACTTGGAGCTGAGCTCCATCTCTGACTCCCAACTTACTTTACTGGGATGAAAAAAGCTCATCCATCTCCAGCTCATCTTCATCTTTGATGTGGGTGACCTCATCAAGACATTGCAAACCTTGTCCAATGCAGGATATCTGTGGAATGAGTTGTTCTGTGTCAGATCTACCTACTGATAACAGGTCTCATTCTGGATGGAAGTTCAACCTCCAGGAGGGTGGGGGAAGTGGTACTTCAAAAAATACCTTGAGTCTCTGCTGACCATGTATGGTGTCAGCTACCACAGGAGCTCATACACCAGACAGCAGCCCAGGATCAGCAGACCATGCAAGAGATGATGCAGGATTTCATCTATGGGACAGTGGCCCAGGAGCAGGACATTGTGCAAGAGATGAAGCAGGAGATGGCGCAGGAGACATTTTAAGAGGGGTGTGGTTTGGTTTGAGGTGAGGAAGACCATGTCAATCAGATTGACTGTTAGCATACCAGCGCTGCCCATGGGTGTAGTCTGAATGAGGTGCAGGTGCTTCCTTGATGATGACAGGGCTGTGGAAGGCCATGAGATGTGCAATGGCACTTTGTTTGGTAATGGCTTTGATGGTAAGTAAGTTATTCTTGAGGGCTTCCACAAAGACTTGGCACTCACAAAGCAAGAGATCATGTATTCCCATTTCAGACCCGCTAGGAGATGAGATATTCAAGGCAGATGCATCTAGCACACCAATGGACATCATTTCAGAGTATATACTGACAGCAGGCACACTTGGCCCAACTAGCACAAATGACGATATAACCATCCCCACCATACCTGAAATTTCGGACCTGATAGGAGATGAGCTTGCTGAAGCAGAAATGCTTCAAGTAGCTTCGGAAATTGTTGAAAATGATATACTGACACCACAGAATATCTTGCAAAGCCCAGAAACAGTAGAAATAAACAAACCCAAAATTTTGGCCTTAGGCTGCCCAGTCACCACTGATCATTTCACACCTTTCATGATTTTCACTGTGCTGCTCACAGGTTATATTCTGATGTCTAGATTCACACCTGTAGAACATGTCCAAAGCAATCTGAAGTTACCCAAATGCCATCTGAACATCTCCACCCTTATTTCACACTTTAGGGGCCAAATGTCTGAAATTCACAAGTATGGTTATCAATTTCCAGTTTATGCATCGTTCACATACTACAGACCATCCCACTCACTGATTGCATTCTTATTGTATGAAATTCACAGGTGCCTTGAAGTCAAGAAGAAGCTATAGGGGATTACCAACCCATGGACCCAAAATTTTGTCCACACACACTTTCTATGTATGTGCCAAAGTACCACTGATTTTACCCTGGGTTTCATCCAGTGATCATTTACTTACATTACTACTAAAACCCTGACCCAACAAAGGTCAAATAATAGCGAAAACTTAGGACTATAGTTTTGGACCTGAAATTTGCGCAGAGAACATAGTATGGACATTTTATTTTCGACCCGCAGATTGCACATGTGCCATTGCCTTATATAGTAATACCCGCATGCACCATTCCTGAGGCCAAAAGAAGTCGAAAGCTGCATGAAGAAGCCAAGTCAGTGTAAAGACTACAATCTAGCTAGGCTGATAGCGAACTACCCCCTAGACTAGTATATGTCAAGTGCTTGCCTAGCTGCTATACTTGCAGTGCAAGAATGTTTGACCCAAGGGGGATGCTAGTTGGATATGGTCTGAGATGCCTAAAATAGTGTGATAGGGGCCAATGATAGCAAGAAAGTTGCTGAAGTTGCCAGGATGATTTCCGAGGGTAGTGCGATGTATGCTGAAGCTGCATGTGGTGTGGGAAAATATTACTAAGCAGTGGTGAAGCAGTATAGCAGTATAGTGAGGGTACTGCATGCAGTGAGATAAGGATTTGATTATGATTTTTGATAAGGATTGTATTTTGTATAATGATTGAAAACTATACCGAAAGGTAATAGTGACTTCTCCTACTGAGTATACAGTAGAAGGGTAGTGAAGTATGAGTCTCAGTAGGTAAGAAATTATATACCTAAGTAATAGTGACGGAGACAGAAGGGTTAGGAAAACCATGCAGTAGACATGTAATAAGGATGTACTACATGTTACAAAACATAAGGCAAGGAAATTTACATACTGGCATGGCTAGGTGGATATAGGATGGAATGGAATTCTTGAGCCTTTAGGTTGCCAAATGAGTCTCAGCAAGTTACCAGAGCTGCGCACAGCATGGGAAAGTTGCCATAGGGTGGCCACTAAGCAGGAATGAGGCTGCCAGAGCTCAGAACAGAGCTGTTAGAGACGTGCTCGGAGGGTTAATGGATCATAAAGGGCTTTGGCCTCAGCTCATGCGCTGTGCCCCTTACCCGAGTATTGCCCTTTAATTTTGGATGAAGTCCTAG
>MU173033.1:127873-146508 GCA_016695475.1 Suillus decipiens | reverse complement strand
GATCGGATATGGATTGGATGAGTGTATCGGATCGGATATGTGAACTGGATCGAGTGGGGATTAGATGGATGTGGATATGAGCAGGATGTTATAGTGCAAGTCAAGTGTAGAATCCGGTATATGACAAGAGCCAGAGATAGGGGTAACACATGGGAAATGGACTTGGTAAAGGACAGAGAAGCTGAGGGGTGAGGATGATGATAGGGGGATACTCCTGGCTTGATACCTATATGAAAATGGGGTCATACAAGCCTATAGCGAGTTTGACTGGCACATCGGGTGGTAATCCATGGACTCGTACTGTTTTGACTGCATTTTTGATGTTTTGACTCATGCTTATGGTTTACTTTACTGGTTTTTATATAGGCACCCAAGTGGGGTCATCTAGTACGGACCCGAGGCTCAGACATAGGGGACATTGGACACCAGCCATTGGACTTCACCCCTGCACCTCGGTTCTCCACAGCAGACACTTTGCTAAAACATGGATATTCATCGCAATTCCTTCACATTTGCATCAACTCTCTTTTGCACATGATACTGCACTTCCCATGCTTGGACCTGCAGACCCATGCATTGGATAGCCTCGGACTTGCATTCCCATGCCCCAGACATAGCAACAATCATTCATAGTCCACCAGGTTTTCATTAAACGACTTGCAGCACATTTGCATGACATCCAGCAGTTATCTATGCAACTAAAGTGACTCTTGTGCATCGGACCCACTTTCCCACACTTTGGATCCTCGGACCCCAGTCCTATGCTTGACAACCCCTGAACATTTGCTCATACCTTCAGACTCATCAGAATCACTCATTTCCATGTCCATCAGCATATATTGTTCATACCCAGCATTTACCCATGCAAAAGTAATCATCTGTGCATTGGACCTGCATTCCCACGCTTTGCATACCCACAGACCTGCTTTCCTGTGCCTCGCATATCATCACACTTGTATACAAATGCCCTAGCATGCCTTGGAGTTATTACGCATTCATTCTACAGATGTATAGTCATATCTGCGACCCACTGAGAAGTTCATTGACAAGTTGTTGAAGAGAAGAGTTTTTAGAGTATGATTGACCAGGGGCAGTCAATATTTCAGTTGCTAGGGGATGTGATGGTCAAACATTCTGTGACCTGTCAATAGTCATTTTTATGAAGTTTACACCAAACCCCATCATTTCTGATGTTTGTTAAGACCGTACTCAATATGTGAGAAATCCGAAGGGCTTTGGCCTCAGTTCGTGCACTGTGCCCCTTTCCCGAGTACTGCCCTTTACTTCTGAGGGGTAACCTTCGTCCGAGGGTCTGGAAGTGCTTGCGTAGCGGATCCGAAGGTCCGGAGGTATCAGATATGGCACGTCTGGTGTATATCCGAAACGTGTGGGTGGAAGGAGCTCGTCTGGAGGGTATCCGGAGCGTAAGGATGAATGCGAGGTATAGGGCTAGTAGCGGACGAGATCCGTACTAGAAACTAACGGATATGGACTGCCAAAGGTAGAGTCGGAAACGTAGACTATAGGAATCAATCCTAAGTCTCGGAAGATACTTAGAGTTGGGACGGATGGGTTCGGATGAACGGAATGAGCAGAATCTAAGATGATATTCGAACTAAGGTTCTCTAGAGTTTTACATGTAGTTTATATACTGTATGTAGATAGTACGGGCAATCAATGAATCCGGGACCGGAAGGCTATGCACAAAGTATAACGGAAGTCTATGTGGTAAATGCGCAGCGGATCAGCAAACGCGAGTCGGATATGAAGCACAGGTAGCGGATCAGTAACAGGACAGGAATATACACAGCCGGGACACCGGTACAGGTAGATCACCGAAAGGGGATAGAAGCAAGGATGCAGTGGACTTAGAACACAAGAAGTTGTAGCGCATCAGATGGGTGATCCGGATCGGATCTGTGGTCTGGATAGAAGCAGGATTGATCGGATCTGATCGGATCTTGGATCGGATGTATGGAATATGACAATGTTTCAGACCCTCAGACCTGCAGTTTCCAATATTCCTGCACTTCAGAAACCTTTGCACTTGTCCTCCCTATGTCCAGTCCAGTCCCAGCTAGCCCCACTGGTGTGTAGTCATTGATATTTCCATTCCTGATGCATTGTGCAGTGTTATTATATGTATTCTCACAAGCCACAGTACCTCATGGCTTATTACATATAATTTCAGACCTGAAGCAGACTCACCTACTTTCACCTATAGTACTCCAGACTTTCACATAGCATGTTATAAGGGATCCATAGACACTATTCCATACCATCCAGTAGAAGGGGGATCACCCCAGATACTTGGTCCCTGTCTAACAAGCCATAGGCAGGCAATATTATAATTCATTCATTATCATTGCATGAAACACTATCCTCATCATCATAGCAACCCTCCCATTACATCTATAACAACCCAAAGTACTTGCACTCTTTTATTATCCTCTCTGTCATTACCAACCCATGGACCCGAAATTCCTGTGCATCAGACATCCCGTATAGACATCAGATTCGACCATAGAGCTTCGGACTTTTGTGTCTATTACAGTGTGCACTTTCCTTTACCTCAGTAGACAGCAGATCCCTCGGGTCAAACATACTTGTCCTACAAGTGTAGCAGATAGGCAAGACTTCAACATATACTAGCATAGGTGATAGTTCGCTATCATACTAGCTAGATTGTAGTCTTTACACCAGTATCCATCATGTTAACAGCAGCAATGCTACCACTACCTTCAGCATCATTTATATAATGTAAAGATACAATCAAACCTGGGCTGTAGTGAACTACTACCCCAGCTAGTATATGTCTAAGCTCTGCCTAGCTGCTTCACTCACTATAGCAAAAATGTTCAACCCAAGGGAATGCCAGATGGAAACAGCTAATAATACCTAGTAAATGATGCACCAAGTGCCAAAAATGTATGCCAGGGCCAGTGAGATGCTAATGAAGGTGCATGCAGCATGGGAAAGTAGCAGTAAGCAGTGGTAGAAGTGTGGGAATGCAGCAGTAAAACAGCAGTAGAAGCGTGGGAAAGGGGTGATAAGTGGTGGTAACAAGGGAATCTTTTCAGCAAGCAAGATAAGCAGTGAGAGACAGTAATCAATTCAAACAGTAAGGACAGCTGTGGTTAAGAAACATGTTTTGTAGTGGTGACTACTTCTATGTACCAGCTGTGTACAGTAAAAGGGAAGTAGGGAAATTGTACATGGTAATAGGATGTTTATAGCAAGTAATACTCTATATGAAGACAGAAGGGATAGGAATTATAACATGCAGCAGACATGTAATAAGACTGTACTACTCATTACAAAACATAAGGCAAGGAAATTTACATACCAGCAAGGTTAGATGGACATAGGATGGATGCTGGGCTCTGTAGAAATATCACTAAGGTAAAACAGCTGTTTCAAAGGCAAATCTTGACCAAAATGGACCATGTGAATGCTGCTTTGACCGCTTGGCCATCACTTGCCCACCACCATGACCATGGGAATATTGCTTGCAAGTGCTGACCAAGGCTTAGCCATATGGTACAGTGAAGGCTGGTGAAACTGAGGATAGGGAATAATGATTGGAACCTGCTATTGACATGCACATGAAAATAGGGCTATTTTTGGTCAGTGTGAGTTTGACTGTCACAATGAAGTACCACACATCTTACTAGAGTAGCCAAGCTTACTATACTGACCAGCAACCTCTTGGGTCAAACATTCTTGCCTTACAAGTGTAGCAGCTGGGTAGAGCTTCAACATATACTAGATGAGGTGGTAGTTTGCTATTGCCTAAGCTAGATTGTATCTTTACAGCACTTTCCTCTTGCAATTTTTGTGCACAAGCAGCACTACAATATTGCTAAGGTTCTTTAGTTTTTGATTGAAAACTAATAAATCACTCACATCATCTTGGGGTGCCATTAGCACTAGTCTGATTGTAGATCAGTGTGTTGGGAGTTCATGTAGTTTACAGAACTTTCCTTTCAAGTGCTTGATCTTTGATTATTTCTAATTTATTTTTAACTTGCAATTTATATATATATTTGAACCAGTTTTAAGCCCTGAATTGACTTAACAATAGTTAATTGAGTCAAGTTGGACTGTATATTATGTAAACCAAAGTCATGTGTGAGTTTAGTTATGCACGGTTTTAGTGTGGCTAAAACCAGCAATAAGCCTGAGCCATGGCAACACTATTTAAAATTGAAATTAAATAAGACTGACAGCAGCTTGTTGCTAATGACATTTGAGGCCCTGCAACTGTTAAAGAGTGCATATCATCAAGATCACATATCTGCAACAGCACAAGTTTGCTGCTGCTCTTATGTCATTAAATGACATAATGGTCACCAGGAAAATGACTGCCAAAGCTTAATATTTTGGATTTTGCACAAAACATGGATGAAATTTGAAGTTATATACCCATATTGGTGTTGGTTCAAATTTTTAAAAAATTCTTTGCATTCTGAAAAACATTAAAACCTGTCTTAAATATTGCTAACCCTGCTGTGTTTGAGAGTTCGAATTTTCAATCAGATTCAGAGTTGGGCCAAATCTGAGTTCCCAAACGGAGTTAATTTGTCATTCTCATTTCGATCAAAATCTTTCCCCAGGCAAAATTCTCAAACCGCCGGTGTGACAGGTGGCGGCAGCATTGTACGTGATGTCATTGTCCCAACTGAACAGCTAAATGAAACTTTTCTCATTGCCCCGTCAGATCAGTGCGTGTTTCCACATCACACATGTGCCATGTGGCACGCACTTCCTGTCTTCGACTAGAAATTGAAATGGGAGCCAGAATATTGTGGTGGTAAGGGAGGGGAGAAACAATTGGAAGCGACCGAGACCAAGTATATGATAGCTTCGTATTCAGATGCTAATCCGAATGATATTCAGACATGCGGACCCGTAGTACGAACCAGATATAATTCAGTTGTCGGAATAGCGCTAGCAATCCATACTCAAACTCTGCAATAGCCAGTGTTCCTACGTGACTCGAAACGGGTACTTCCCACTGCTTAATGGTACAAACAAAGAGTTGACAACTCTTGACCGTGCTTAAGAATTGAGCACGCCTAAAATTTGCCACCTCCGATTATGTACCGGTTATGTCGTCTTTTCGGCGACACCCTGTCCAGACCTGACCCAATTCACAGTGGATATCAAGGATTCATCCGTTCTCTGATGCTGACGCACCGACTAGTTGTAAGGTCAAATCAATCAAGAGTGCTGACTGATGCCTGACAACACTGAAATTGAACATGCCAGGATCAAAAGCAAACAATCTCTTGCCACATCTTATCGAATCCTTGCACTCGTGATGACTCCCACCGCAACTATCTCGTCATCACTTTCTTGAGGGGGACTGACGTGGCTAAGGTGCTCAACATTGCCATCGCATTCGCTATCACATATATAACCGAGTATGATATGACTTTCCAGTAAGTCATGTTCTCCGTTGTATTCTTGTTGGCACTTCTGGCTTTCTCCGTCACGGGGTCACCCGTTGAAGTTCGCAATTCCACCATTACCCTCCCCATGACCAGGAGGTTAGCATTCTCAAATGTTACCGACCTCTTGCGACACGACGAAGCTCGCTTGGCGGCCTTTGGGGAACACAGCACGCGTGGCCGACGTGGTGCTGATATTCCTCCTCATCCTACTGTTCCTTTGTCACAGGCCGATTTGGGAGGCAGAATGCAGGGCTACACCGTGAGGGTTGCCATTGGCAATCCCGTCACATACTGTAAGTTCAATATTGAGAAAACATGCGGCTGCTAACATATTATTGAAGTTGATTTGTTTGTCGACACCGCTAGCGCGATCACATGGGTCGGTGCCACCCTTCCGTACTCCAGCTCCAGCGGCGTGAACACTAATGTGCCTGTGGTAGTCGAGTACCCTTTTGGCACCTTCCAAGGTATGACATACAACACTATCATATGTTCAAAATACCTACGATTAATATCTATAGGAACTCTATGGGAAGATCAAATATATCTCAGTAGCAGGGTCAGAACCAGGATGCACATCGGTGTTGCTTCTGTTATGCATGATATCGATATCGCCGCTAACGGTGTCCTTGGCATCGGGCCTACATTGTCAGGCCTCGGCGCCCTACCAAGTTTACCAAACCAAATGGCCCCGACTGTCATTGACCGCCTGTTTGAGGAAGGCACCATTACGCGGCCCGTTGTTGGTATCTTTTTCAAGCCCTTTGTTGCAAATGAAGACAACAATGGAGAGCTTTGCTTTGGTGGAACCAACCCTAGGAAATACATCAGGCGACCTATGTACACGTAAGGCACATCAACTTCTGGATCAATCCAGACTGATAGTAATTGTTGTGTTTCAGTGATATCACCACCATCCGCCCCTCATCGTTTCATTGGGGTATCAATCAGTCGATCCGCTACGGAAATATAGAAATCTTGGCTTACTCCCCTGGCATCATTGATTCTGGTTGCACTTTTCTTTACCTTGCCACCGGTGTGTATTTAGAGTGCAGCGAATAATAATGGTCTCATCAGCGTTCGATAGATGCCTATGAGAGGTACTGGGCTGCAACTGGCGGTATTCTGAATCCGGCAAATGGTCTTCTCCAGATTTCCCTTCAGCAGTACAATCAACTATCTAACTTGGAATTCTATATTGTTGAGGTACGTCAATTGTGTCAGCCCTCACGCCCCTTGTTAACCATGTGCAGAGAACCTTAAAACTCGTCCCTAATGCGCAAATCTGGCCTCGTTCTCTCAATCAGAAGATCAATGGCGGTGACAATGATATATTTCTCATCGTTAAATCCCTCACAACACCCACTGGCGGCGCAGGGTATAACTTTGTTAATGGCCACGTATTTCTCCAGCGCTTCTACACTGTGTTCGATAGCGACCAGCGCCGCGTCGGTTTTGCCCCAACCATCTTCACTAGGGCCGTTACCAACTAATATGGAATTGCCAAAGTATACCGAGCATTGTTTTTCAGACGCAAAATAACATACGGATTTGAAGGTTATATGAACTCTTCTCAAATACGCTACGGAGGTCACTTGAGTTTGTGCATACCACGATTAGAATATAGCATTACAAGTGAGCGCGGTTCGTCTTGTAGAAGGAAATTGTGTGCGAATTTGCGTCTAGCACCATAGGATATTTCTTTTGCGCATTAATACGTAGTACAAGGAAGCGCCTCCGGTCGGCTCAAAGTTGTTGGATTTTGTAGTAGCAAGTCATGAAAAAGAACATTTGCGCAGTCTTGCTTTTCGTTCGTCTCTCCGAATAGACACTCTGAGAGAGCCTCTTCGTGTTCTGACTCTCGACAGCGCAGTGTATAATTGACTGTGTGCAAAAGGATCTGCGTGAAGGTCGAATACGGTTCGCGCTAGTGTTAGCCCTTGGTAACCATTAAATGTGGTTGGGTGGATGCGATGGGCAACAAAGGATGACATCAGCGTTCGCAACATGCGCAAAAAATAACACAGCATGACGGATGGACGCAATAGCACCCGAGCCGGTGGTTATGCGTGCTTTATTATATAATATTACGGCGTGGCCACCAGGTAAAATGTGGAAACAAGATAAACTACATACTACATAATTGTTCCAAACATCAGTTAAGCCGTGGGAAGTAGCGCTCGAGTCGAAAACCGAACGGTCCCGTCCCATCGTGACCGATGTGACGGTTCGTGACCCGTGCTTCCCCGCATGGGAAGGGAAAACGTCAAACGTCAAACGTCAAAATGAAATGAAAAGAAGCATGGGAGCATGTGGACCCCGGGAATACGAACGGCAAGGCAAGGCTGCATGTGCCACTGGCAACAAGACGCGAAGGAAAAGAAAGTAGGTACCCACCTGTGAGGATGCAAGAGATGGCATGATAATTAGAATGATGGTGTGTCGCATGTGTGCGTGTTGGGGGGAATGAATGAGAGTGTTTTTATAGCACACCTCTGTGGAGGAGGAGGGGGAGGGGGGAAGGAGGGTTATCATAGAACATTGGAATACATACTTGTATATACTACTAATGGCTTGAATTTGGCTGCAGAGCATAACTACTTGAATTTGGTTTTTTTTGCAGAGCTAGCACTATGGAAAACTGTCAGCCAAAAGGGGTTCAGAACTCGATAATGATATATTGTGTGTTGGCCCTCGCATGGTTCCAATTGTGTACTGGGCTCGTCACACCTTGTTGGACTGTCTTTTAGCATCTGCAGGTCCTTGGTAGCATCTCTGCACTTTGGACATCTCTTCTCAGAGGAACTGGTGAAGTTCATTAAGATCTAGGGCATATTGCTGGGCACAGATGGAGGATAGGTCTCACTCTGGGTGAATGGAGATGTTCAGATGATATCTCTTATTGGCAAAGAAAGGTGATACTCTGGTAGTAGCACTCAGAGCATTATTGTATGCAAACTCTGCAAGGGGCAGTAGCTCAGACCAGTTATCCTGCTGATAGTTGCAATAGATCCAGAGGTACTGCTCCAGCATTTGGTTTGCACGTTCAGTTTGTCCGTCCCCTTCCAGATGATATCCAGATCTGAAGTGTAGGACCATGTCTAATGCTTTTCCTAATGACCGGAAGAAGTGGGATACAAACTCTGTTCCCTGATTCAAGGTTACATGGGATGGAACACCATGTTTGGAGAATACATGAAGGAGGAAGAGGTGGGTGAGATCTGGAGAGGTGATGGTGTCATGAGTCGGAACAAATATGGCTTGCTTGGATAGGTGGTCTATGATAATAAGGATAGCTGGATAACTGGATGAGTCTGGAAGCTGCTCAATGAAGTCCATAGAGATGGAATTCCATGGTTTCTCTGGAACAGGGAGTTGCTTGAGTAATCCATATGGCTTGTGTCTCAGAACTTTGGCTCAGGTGCAGGAAGTACAGGACTTGACATAATCCTTCACATAAGTGCATATTCCGTGCCAAGTGTAGTTGCGTCAGACAAGCTCAAGGGTATGATTCTGTCCGAAGTGTCCAGATAGGGGGTGATCATGGCAGTTACAGAGGACATGTAGTTGTAAGTCATTGGCTTCCAGGACATAGATACAGTTGTCACAGCAAAGGAACCTGCTATTGTCCACTGTCCATCTTGGATCCAAAGATACCAGAAGGTGCATTCTTGCGATATGGTCATTGGGGAGGGTAGTCAGGATGTCTTTCTGCAGGGTTTCCATATCCATGAGAACAGCTGCTCTAAGAACCAGAGGTGCTAGAGTTGTTGCTCATAGGGATAAAGCTAACTGTTCAGAGGTAAATACTGGGCGGAAATTATGAGGATTGACTTGAGTGTAGTCCTTATCCCCCTCTTTGGGGTAGACATCCCATCATCTAGTAAGGGAATCTGGTTTGGCTCCAAGTTTTCTGGGATGGAAATGGATGATGAGATTGAACTGATGGAGGAATTTGGACCAGCAAGCCTGATGGTGAGAGAGGAGTTTGGTAGTGGAGAAGTACTCAAGGGTTTTGTGGTCTGTAACGACATCTATAGGCTTGGACAAGCCTTCCAGGTAATGTTGCCAGGTCCAGAAAGCTTCATGGATGGCTAGGAGTTCCTTGTCATGGGTGTCATAATTGAGTTCCAGAGCAGACAAAGTACAAGAGTAGTAGGCAACTGGACAGAGCTCTGAGTCTGGACATACAATGGACAGTATTCCAGCAATAGCATAGTCAGAGGCATCAGTCTCCACAACTATAGGAATATCCAGGACCCAGTGGGTAAGCACCAGAGCAGAAGTGAAGGCTTTCTTGAGTGCTTCAAAGGATTTCTGGCAGTCCTCAGAAAAGTTCCAAGTAACTCCCTTGTGCGTAAGCCGAGTGAGGGGAACTACAATGTCCAAGTAGTTGAAGATGAATTGACAGTAGAAGTTAGCAAATGCGAGGAAGGATTGAATGTCCTTGATCTTACAAGGTTCTGGCCAGTCAACAATAGACTGGATCTTCTCAGATGACATTGTTAACCTGTCCAGAGATAGTAGGTAACCAAGATACTCAATGGAGGATGTGTGGAATTTGCATTTCTCAGGTTTAGCATAGAGTCAATGTTTATGGAGGTGGCATAGTACTTCTCAGACATGTTTCCTGTGACTCACAAGGTCTTCAGAATAGATAAGGATGTCATCCAGATATACAATAATGCATATATCCAGCATATCAGCAAACATGCTATTGTGTCATATACCAGATTCTATACTCAACTTGCACTATAACATCCTGCTTATATCCACATCCATCCAATCCCCACTCAATCCAGTTCACATATCCAATCTGATACACTCGTCCAATCCATATCTGATCTGAGACACTCATCTGATCCAGATCTGATCCAAGACACTCATCCAATCTGAGACACTCGTCCGATCCATATCTGATCCATGTTCATATCTGAAACCATTCCTGCGCACCTGCGCATTACCCCTTTTAGGATATACCTGTGCCACCGGCTCTTGGTTATCCCTGCCTTCACCTCTTGGTCATCTCTACCTCCGGCTATCGGTTATCTCTGCCTCCGTCTCAATAAGTTATTCCATACAAGATTTATCTCTGAGTTCATAGCCTGATGTTTTGCTGTACTTACTATTATGTTTCTGACATAGCCTTGGACTATGCTTACTTACCTTCCGGCATGCTACCTACAGTATATAAACTTGTAGTACTACTCCTGCAGACCTCAGTCTGATCATTGCTTGTATCCTTACTTATCCTGCTGTCTATATAACTCTGTTTCTGTTCTCACTTGGGCTCCAGCCCTTGTAAGTCTCTGGCTCTGGACTATGGGAGTACTCCCTAGCCCGGAGCCTTGACTCTCTGTCATATAATCACTTTCGGACTTTGTCCGATTGTAGTCTGTCTTCTGTTCCACCTTCGACTCTACCTGCAGTAGTCTTCCTCTGTTAGTTTCTACTTTGCACCTCGTCCGAAGTAGTCTATACTCTCTCTACTTCACATCTGGGCCTACTCCTCTATAGTAGTTATACCACTTCATCCATCCGTACACCTATCCATCTATCTATCCATCCGTCCATCCATCTATCCGTCCATCCGTCTGTCTATCTATCTGTCCATTTACCCATCTGTCCATCCATCCATCTGTCCATCTGTCTATCCATCCGTCCATCCGTCCATCCATCTGTTATCCATCCAACACTCCGCTACTCCTACTTTCGGATCCTTGGACCTTCGGATCTTCGGATCCTCATACCTTCAGACCTTCGGACCCTTGGTCCTATGGTCCTATGGTCTAGTCCTATTCTATCCTTCATCCTATTATAACATCCCTCACTGTTCTACTCTGGACTTCGTCCAAGTAGTCTTGTCATCATCCCCTATCATCCAGGAATAGTTCCAGCACATTCCTGCACTCATCCAGAAGTCCTTTGGAGCTCTATTGAGCTATCCTGCCCTAGAGTTTGTCCAGACTACATCTAGACTTCACCAGAACTCTCCCTAGGACTTCATCTGAAATTAAGGGGCAATACTTGGGTAAGGGGCACAGCGTATGAGCTGAGGCCAAAGCCCTTTATGATCTGTTAACCCTCCGAGCACGTCTCTAACATATTGACAAAGCATTGAAAAGCTGCTGGAGTGTTTGTAAGACCTTCTGGCATCACTAACCACTCATAGGAGCCATAGCGCATATGGAAGGAGGTTTTTCACTCATCTCCTTCTGCTATTGGGATGAGGTGGTAAGTGGAACGGAGATCAATTTTGGTATATACCTTAGCATGGCTCAGAGAGTCTGAGAGGTCAGCAATGAGGGGTAATGGATAATGATCCTTCTTGGTAATCTGGTTGAGGCCATGGAAGTCCACACAAAGGTGAAGGGAGCCATCCTTCTTTTTGACAAACAGGACAGGGGCCCTGTGAGGAGATGATGAGGATCAGAGGAGTCCAGACAAGATATTTTCATCAAGGAACTTCCAGAGGACTTCAAGCTCAATCAGAGAAAGAGAGTATATAGTTCCAAGAGGCGGGCTAGTCCCTTTTTCTAACTCAATTTTAAGATCATAGGGTCAGTGAGGAGGGAGCTGCCCAGCTTTGCCTTTGTCAAAGACATTTGTGAACTCATGGTATTTGGAAGGAATTCTGGAGAGGTCTGGAGGGTCAGACAGTACAGATGTGGATCAGAGATTAACTTCAGAGGGATGGAAGTATATGCTGAACTAGGTAGATCCTTCTAACTTTCAGGCATGGCAGAAAGCCACTGCATTTATCAGGGATATGCTAGGGACTGAGGTACCAGTGGAGGGTTCGGATTTGGTCAGAGGAGGAGTCTCTACCATGGATGTGATGCCCAGGGGCAATGGAAATGTCAGAGGAGAAGTCTCTACCTTGGATGGAATATCCAGAGGTAGTAGAGATGTCGGATGGGAAACTACTGCTGCAGATGGGATCTCCAAAGGCAGCGATGATGCGGAAGGGTTCAATGGCTCTTTCTGTACAGTCATCCAGAACTCGATGCTGCCCAATACCCAGTCAATCAATGGATTGTGTCGGATGAGCCAGCTATATCCGAGAACGATATAACATGAGGAATCCAAAGGGGTAACATAGAACGTATCAGAGGTGACTACACCAGAGGAGAATCAGACAGACAAGTTTATGGCTTCAGAAATATTGTTATTGCAGGTACCATCAAACAAATGGAGCAGAAGTGGAGGAATCTGATAAGTAGGGATTTTATGTTTTTGGATGAAGCTAGTATCTATAAAGCAGTGAGAAGAGCCACAATCTATGAGGGCAGGGAATTCAGATAAATTGGAAAAAGATGGAAGAGAAATGTATGGGCATAGAGTGTTCAGATCTAGAAGAGTTACAGCATTGAGTCATAGCTCTGTTGTATGGATTGGGCCAATGCAACCCCCATTCCATATGGAGTCAAGAGGGTTGCAGGCTAATTTTTTGCCTCATCCAAGGCTTCTGGATCTGCTTCCAGGGCAAGTACTGTAGCACAGTGAAACAAGGAAATAACAACTGGCCTATATATAGACACAGCTATTTATCCTACTGAAGGTGCGAGTATATCTTTTGACCTGAGAGGACTGCAATAGAAGCAATTTCCTTTAGTTAGTTAGCAAGAGAACACAGTAAGACTAAGCACTAGAGTAAAGAAACCACTCCGAAGGTTGCCACTGTCAGTGGTACCACAGCAGAATAAGATGAATCAAGAGTAAGAACTTCAATGGCAAGAGCGCTTGTTAGCAACACTGAAAGTAGCGATAGCGCCTGACTACTGAAGATGAGCACTGAACTGCAGCAACAAACAAAGGTAATGGTGTGACAGTCCAGCTGGTGCTGGCCTTGCATAGGTCTATTTCCATTGTTGTCTTGCCCCTATACTGCATAGCACAATCACCCCTAACCCTAACACTATCAATATATACAGTTACCAAGGATACTGCACTCTTGCCAGACTACCATGCCGCAGTACTGAGCCATGTTCCATGAGCCAATGCCCATCGAATGACCATGCCATGCCAACTAGTTCCATTTGGTGCATAGTATATTCCCATCTACCACTGCTAATCCCACAGCACATGCAGCACTATTACATATTACTATGGCTAAGCCTCACATACTCGCTACTACTCTCGCCTATCAATTCTGTGTACCTATGAAGTATGATAAAAGACTGCTGACTTCTCCTCTGTTCTACACTCTCCTTCTACCATACAGTGGTAGGAGAAGTCACTCATTATTATTTCTTACATCATATCACTCATTTGACAGGATTCTCATACTGCTACTGCTATCGCTATATAAAATACATCTTTTTTTGAAAACTTATCATCTCAGAATTCTTTGACAGTCTTCACTGCCCTCAATGCTATCCTCACCCTACCTGTCGCCATCAGCACTATCATTGCTATACCCATCACTACTACTGCTACCCTTGCTAAAGTATCACTATCGTTGTAAACTTCATAATCTTGCCATCACTCTTCACACGAGCTTCACTATCTCTCAGCATACAACACTATCATAGCTACCAGTACATGGTATCACACTGCTCATCATTAGTGCTCCCCACAGCACCATCGGTATCAACAGCACCATTGGTATATATCATACTCAACACTCTTAGCATCGGCATCCACAGTTTTTTGCAGTGCTAGCAGTGGCAATGCTACCACTACCTTTGGCAACATCTTATAGCAGTATCATGCATCACACATTAGTGCTTGACAAAGTATATTCACTAGCAACCCCCCAGGTCGAATGTTCTTGCCTTGCAAGTATAGCAGCTAGGTAGACTTCAACATATACTAGCATAGGTGGTAGTTCGCTATCATACTAGCTAGATTGTAGTCTTTACAATGGTAATGGCAAGAATCACCAGTAGTGGTCCGAGACTCCGTGATCAAAAGTCAAAGTTAAAAGGGTGAGAGCTTAGCTCATAGTATGCTGCAGCAACTTATAGCGGTACTAAGTGCCAATTGGTTGAAAGTTAAGGCAAAGTGAAAATAGATTGCACAAAACAAATGATCAATACTACAAGAGACTTCTATGGCTACCACGGACAGAGGAAGTGAAGTACGAAAAATATTTGAGAGGCTTTTTAACATGGTGTGTGAGCTACCAGGATGGATAGGTGAGTATAGTAGTGAGAGTGTGGGGCAAATAGGTGGAATATGTAATAATGCTGCAGAGTACTGCGGCATGAGGCGTGCATGTAATAGTGCTTGTCATGTGATCAGTTTTGACAGTTACTAAATAATATGCACCAAATGGAGTTAGATGGACTTTGGATGGACATGGATGGACAACATGGTTCAGATGGTCAGTATGAATGCTGCTTGGTATTCAGCTCTCTTGGCTATGACTTGAGATGAGTGTAGAATAGCTGGGATACGAGTCTAGCAGCAATATGGTCACCACAGTGGCCCTTAGCTGCACACAAGGTCGACTTGGTGCAGTTCTGGGCAGTATGTCCAGGTCCACCACAGAACATATAGAGTCTTTTGTCAAAGCATCTCTGACGCTCTTCAGTGGTCAGTTTCCCATGAGCTCCAATCCCATTAGGAAGATCTGGAGACTTAGGAATGGAGATGGTCGAAGAAGTGAGTTTCACGGTGTAAAGACAACAATCTAGCTAGTATGATAGCGAACTATCACCTATGCTAGTATATGTTGAGTGTCTACCTAGCTGCTATACTTGCGAGGCAAGAACGTTCAACCCAAGGGGTTACTAGTGAATATACTTCGTCAAGCGCTGATATGAGATGTGTGATACTCCTATAAGGTGATGCCAATGATAGCAGTAGCATGGCCACTGATAGTGCTGTTAATTCCATGGATGCTGATGCTAAGTGTCCTGAGAAAGATGGATACCAATGATGCCAGTGATACCGATAGTACTGTGAGAAGCACTAACAATGAGCAGTATGATAGCATGTGTCAATAACTACAATAGCACTGTGTGCTGAGAGGCAACAATGAGCGATGGCATGATAACAATGATACTGATGCTTAAGCAGTGATAGCAGTGAGAGTGATGAGTATAGCAATGATAGCGTCGAGGGCGAAGGCCATCAAAGAATTCTTAGAGATATTGGATTTCAAAGAAGATGTATTTCTGTATAGCGATAGCAGTAGCAGCATGGGAATCCCATCAAATGAGCAATATGATATAAGAAATGATTGTAAGTGACTTCTCCTACCGCTATATGGTAGAAGGGGAGTGTTGAATGGAGGAGAAATCAGCAGTCTTTTATCATACATTGTAAGTACGCAGAATTGATAGGTGAAAGTAGTAGCGAGTACACGAGACTTAACTGTAGTAATATGTAATGGTGCAGCATGTGCTGTGGCACACGTTCTACATGTAATAAGACTTGCCATGGGATTAGCAGTGGTAGATGGGAATATACTATGCACCAAATGGAACTAGTTTGGCATGGCATGGGCATTCAATGGGCATTGGCTCATTGAACATGGCTCGGTACTGTGGCACAGTAGTCTGGCAAGGGTGTGGTAACCTCAGTAACTGTTTATATTGATAGTGTTAGGGTTAGGGGTGGTCACGCTATGTGGTATAGGGGCTAGATGATAATGGAAATAGACCTATGCAAGGCTAGCACCAGCTAGACTGTCACAACAGATCTAGTCGTTTTGGATCCAGACAAGATAGTGTTCGTCCAGTCAGATACCAACTGTCTAGGAGGGTTGGAAGGGGTGGATCTGCTTTCCCAGGTGACTTCCCCCTTATGTTCCCAGTAATAGGCTTCAATGATCTGGGCAAGGGTTTTGAATTCTGAGAGGGTAGTGGGTTTGCCCATATGACTGATCTCATTTTTGATTCAGGTTGGAAGACCATTATAGAACTGGTGTCATAGAGCTCTGTCCCCCCATTCGTGTACTTGAGAGGCAAGTTGTTGGAATTCCACAATGTACTTGTTGATGCACTGTCTGTCACACATATGGAGTTGCTCTAACTGCATCTCTGCATCTCCAGAGGGATCATGAGGTCCAAAATTGGTTTGGAGCTCAAGCATGAACTCAGAGTAGTCATCTATCCAGTCCAGATGGTTACTATACCCATCTGAAAGGAGATCCAGCTCAAACCACTCAAGAGCCATATCCTTGAGGTAGGATTGGGTGAAGTTGACTTTAGCACATCTGGAATGGAAAGCATTAGGTTTACTCTGGAAGTTGAGCTCACACTGGACAATGAATGCTCGGAGCTTGCAAGGCTTGGATCCATTGAAAGTATCTGGTTCCCAGATTTTGACTTTGCTATCATCCGAGATGTTGTTATGGCAGCTACGGCAAGCAAAGTGATTAATGGCTATGGATAGTTGAGCTAAGACCCAGTCTTGGGGGTTCAGATGGTCATTATCTTCTTCGTCATCCAGATCCTCAATGTCTGGATCATCACCTTCATCATCCAGTGGGTTATCACACAACTCATCATCAAAGTGGATGGTTGTGCATGGATTAGAGTCTGGGTCATCCATGTTATGGGTTGGTGTAACCAGATCCAGCCTGGCCTGATGAGCAGAAATGCTTTGACCTATGTCACTCATGCTTGCACAATGTTGAGAGAAGCTGGTGAATGTTTGGACAATGGGAGTGGGATCTCGTTGGATCAGACCAAGTCCAGCCCCTTGGAGGCTGTTCTGGGTTTTACAGGGAGGTATGATGTGGGATGGTTTAAAGAATGTACTCAGAAAGGTGTGAGTTCAAATATACTGTTAAGACCATACTCAAAGGTTGAAGAGATCCAAAGGGCTTTGGCCTCAGTTCATACACTGTGCCCCTTTCCCAAGTAATGCCCCTTATTTTAGAGGAGTGGTATACATCCAGAGGTCCAGAAGTGGTTGCATGACAAATCTGGAAGTCTGAGGGTATCACATATGACACATCCGAAGGTTATCCAGAATGTAGGAATGGAACAAGGAATAAGGCTAGTCTCAGAACAAGTTCCTAACTAGAAACTAACAGAGATGGACTACCAGAGGTAGAGTTGGATGTGTAGACTTTTAGGAATCAATCCTTAGTTTTGGAAGGTAGCTAGAGTTTAGAAGTAACTCAAATCAGGAAGAACAGAATGAGCAGAATCTAAGATGATATTTGAACTAAGGTTCTATGGAGATTTACAAGTGGTTTATATACTGTAAGTAACCAGCACAGATAATTAATGAGTCCGGGACCGAGGGCTATGTACAATGTATAATGGAAATCTATTAGTCAATGCACAGTGGATCAATAAGCATGAGTCGGAAATGGGACATAGGTAATGGATCAATAAATGGGAGGGAAATGTACATAGCTGGAATACTGGTGACAGGAGGATTGCTGAAAGGGGATAGATGCAGATGTCCACAAGGGAGTTAGAGTGCAAGAGGTAGGGACTTTCAGATAGGTCATCCAGATAGGATCTGTGGATCAGACAGAAGCAGGATCGATTGGATCTGATTGGATCTGAGATCAGATGTATGGGTTATGACAGTCAGTCTCTTCTGCCTTTGACCATATTGCAGGAGGAGCCTTCTGGAGTGCTCCACATGGAGCAGCCGATGCTGCTTTAAGGGTACCTTGAGATCACAGGGAGTATGAAGAACTGCTACTAGATCTATTAGACATTGATGATGATGACAATATGACATCTACTACTGTCGGTCAACAAAGGTGGTGAGTCAGGTGATCCCGCTCACGTGCAGTCATCATGTGCAGCTTTGAACCAGGAATTTCAAACCCAGAGTCACTGTCCGAACAGAACCTAAAATTATTTTTTTTTGTTCCTATTTGCATCAACTGTTACTTATACCAGATGCATCACACATTGGTGTGCCAGTCAAACTCGCTATAGGCTTGTATGACCCTATTTCATATAGGTATCAAGCCCAAAGTATTTTCCTATCATTATCCATACCCCTCAGCCTCTCCGTCCCTTACCAAGCCCATTTTACCTGCATTACCCCTATCTCCGGCTCCATTCCGAGCTCCGGCAGCCTCACTGCAGCTTAGCAGCCACCCTATGGCAACTTTCCCGCGCCGCACGCAGCTCTGGCAACTTGCCGAGACCCATTAGGCAACCTAAAGGCTCAAGAATTCTGTTCTGTCCTATGTCCACCTAGCTGTGCCGGTATGTAAATTTCCTTGCCTTATGTTTTGTAACATGTAGTACA
>MU173033.1:78739-126978 GCA_016695475.1 Suillus decipiens | reverse complement strand
TCATTGCCCACCCATTGCCCAAAATCATTGCCCACTCACCACCTGGCAAAATCATAATTTACCTTACATTGAACTTAGTTGTATATATATGAGAGTTCAAATCTACTATTTATGCCATGTGTCACGAATTCCTCATACAAATCATTATTCTTTTCTCAATCTTCCTAAAGCGTCTAAACCCAGCGCTAAGACAAACCCTAACCCTACCAAAATCCCTATATCTGCTTCTATAGTTGAACTTCCTGATGAAGATGAAGAGATCTTTTATGACGCTATCAGATAAGATAAGGTCACGTGATCTCAGAACCTTCTAGAATATGATGTCATTATGATGTCATCAACAATGTCACAATATCACATTGTATGATTCTCTTTTCTATTTTCTGATTGGTTAGTAGTTTAGAACTCAGTTTGTATCTCAGTTTCAATATGCCTATATAGTCAGCTAGTTTTGTCGTAGTAGTTCTTTAGTTCAAACCTCTTGTATCTACATCTAGTAGCAACCAGACGTCACTGCTCCTCTCTTCTCTTTGTGATAACCTTAGTTTGAGTCCTAGTCTCTGCCCCTGCCTTCAGTGGTTAAAAGGGTTGTGACACCATGAATCATGGATTTTTATTAAGTGCTATAATAGTTGATATAAATAATAATAGTTCTATGTAAGGTAATGATTTTGCCAGGTGGTGAGTGGGCAATGATTTTGGGCAATGGGTGGGCAATGAGTGGGCAATGACTGGGCGATTTATTTGGCCTGTGGACAAAACTTGAAGTTTTGTCATCACATTTTGCCACCAGCATAAACTTCAAATTTTGAGGGAATCTCAATTGTTGGACCAAACTTTATACATAAACGGCCATATAGTCATGTCCTAAATTTCACATTTTGTCTGACATTTTATATCAGAATTAAACTTCAAGTTTGAGCAAACACAGAAAATTAAATTAAATTTCTTACTGTCATTGACATATGGTCAGTGGAAATATGGTTGCCAATGCTTGAACTTTTGTATTTCATTTAAAGCACTGCAAAAATTTGAAGTTGTGTCTCTATCTATATGTCGGTCTAAATTTTAAATATTTTCTTCACATTTCGTACAACATAAAAACTACTCCTAAATGTCGCTAACCCCGATGTGTCATCTTGTATCGGATCATCGCTCCTTATTCCTATTCAATCACATACGCTTGACACGTTATCTTCGTCTGATCTCGAACTTAGTGTTTCTACCCTCACGGGTAGCTTCCAGATAGCTGCACTCGCATTCAGGAACTTATCGCTCGTCGCTCTTCCTCAAGTTCGTCGCTGCTGACCAGAACCTCTCGGTGACACCAAAATATAAGGTATCATCTATATGTCCAGTAGGGATGGACTGACGTTTGGTTTGACCGGGGGGCCCATCTTCGAATCGCTGCTATCATCAATCATATAACACACTGACGCCAGGAGACCTTTGAATACATCCAAAGAATACCTTGCCCGTACTCGACTCTTCACAGTTTCATACTCTCCTTGTCAGTAGTTCTAATGACGGCATCATCAAGCTCTGGGCTTTTGAGTCCCGTGAACTCCTCGCCTCATTTGATATTCAAGCTATCTTTGCCCTTTTACTCTCGCCCGGTCCACGCCAACTGATTTACGCGACATACGACCGCAACATCTGCATCTGTGATACTCCACCCGACATCCTCACTCAGGCCCGTGTATGCATTCCATGTACACGTCTGTTGTTCATGTGCTAACATTCCCCTTATAGAATGTTACACGCAAAAAGTCGGCCCACAGGGATCTACTAAATGTGCGCATCTCATTCTTTATTCAATACTATACCGCTCACGTATCAGCAGTCTGATGCAACTCGTCGTCCTTCTGTTGGGCACCACAGACCACCAATACCCCTCTCACATATAGTACCGAGACCTCTGCCCGCAAGAGACCCCCAACAACCCACTTTCCTTTGTCTCAGCAAACTTCTTCGCTTCTCTTCTCGTATTGTTAAGAACGACCAGCCTTGTGATCTCCTAGATGTGAGTCTCTTTCTCTTATTTCTTTTGCAGTTCACTCAACACCCGCACTGCAGTTCCATGCTACTTTGCCCTTACCTTCCAATCGCCCTCCTGCGGAATGCTCTCCATCAACATCCTTACCCCGTGGCAGGACCTTTTTTCATCCCATCCAGTCGCCGTCAAACAAGGGAAAGCAAAAGGCGCGTGAACCGAAACGAAAATCTGTCAGAGTTGTCGACGTTCCTCTCGGACAAGCTACTTACGTTTGTTTTCTAAAATTTTGTCTGGTTCGTGAGTTCTGACCCCGTCATTATCTAGGGCGATGAAGTCGGTGTGGACGATGGAGTACGACCATATGTTGTCTCCTTCTGCCTAAGCTGGTTCCAGAAAAAGGAGAAGAAGCCGGCACGACGGCCGGTCTATGATGACGTTCCTGAGTCAGAGGAAGAGGAAGAAGATGTTGTTCAGCCAGTCGTTGTGTCTCCTGGGTGCCCTAAACCTATTCGTTCACAGATCTAATTCACTCATCTAGTCTTCTAGGGTTCAGCACGAGGAAATTGAACTAAAACCAGTGGTTAATCAGTCACAGCCATAGACAGGGCCATCTCTTCGTGCGGCAACTAACTACTCGGAGGTGGAGTCTTCGTAAACGACTCAGTGAGTTGAGCCCCCATTTGTCGAGTTTCGCATTTTACTTGCAATTTTATGACCGTCAGCATGTTACTCGCCTTTCTGTGCATGCGGATTTGTTTGAGAAGGATATGAATTCTCAAATCCTCACTACGTTGACAAAAAGTAGGTGATACAGTTTAGATAGTCTAAATAGAAAAAAAAACATTTAAATATCTACGCCTGTCATCAGGCTCTGATCATCATTGGAACAAAACCAGGCTGCTGCCAGTGACGGATCAGGTCTGTACTAGTTTCTCGCATCATACTCGATAGGAACTATGCTGTGAGCTGCTCAAAGCCACAAAAGAAGGCAATGTCAATCAGGTAGACTTATAGTCTAGGATGTCCCGCATATCAGAACATGGAGAGGAAAGGGCTGGTCACCAGTCTAGTCAGCTGGGCCCACCGGAGGAAGATCTCACCCGCGGTCTACTGGAAAATGTCGGAGTTGAACTTGATCCTCATCTGGTCTCAAATCAAAATTCTACACGACTTCCATCTTCAAATTTCTCCCTTCCTCGAAGGATGCCAAACGATTCCCATTATTTGGCGACTGAGGAACTTGGGGAGGTTTTATTTTGTGCAGTCGAAGGTCTGAATATTTGAATGGGCTTGGAAGACAGTTGAATGTGTCATGGCCACTTGGCAGCTGTTCCTCTGCTACTGCCTCCATGTATGGTCATTCAGATCTTCAGATATGGGTCCAGGCGAGAACATGTCTAACCATGTGACTGTGATTACGTACTCACATTCGTTCGCTTTCGACGCGCACTAACATCTCCAACTACTCTATCCTCTACCCTTCTCGCACCACATTCAGAGCCGCTATGCCCACTCCACTTGCGAGTGTGGATCGAAGCACATCGACCCTTCTAGGGCCTCCACTCACTTGATCCTTAAATATGATCAATGCGAGCTCTCGCACGGTGGAGAGTACCTCACTATCTCAAACATGGGACCCTGTATCGAATGTTAGTGGTTCGTCTTAATAATGTAACTATTTTTGTCATGATAGACCCATCAATGTGCAACAGGGACGAGCTCCTTGTTGCATCGTGTTCCTCCATTGGCGTCATCGTCTACGGTGCATGACATCCCCCAAATGCGTTCTTACTTAGGGTAAGCCTCCCATGACTATCATCAGCCTATTTCGGAGTGGAATTTGAATGGCGAACTTTAAAATCATTATCATTCACGTCCATAAGTTGCCACTGCGGCTACACGAGTGTCACCAAAACTATATAAGAAGCCTAATGGGCTATGATGACTAGCCAAGTTTGGCGAACATCATGTTCCGGAAGGTCGGGCATCACCGTATTCCATGAAGTTGGCGTCTAATGATATTCCTTAGGCGCGCTTGTTCAGTGTTCCATCGTCGTTTCTGCAGGGTCCAGGAGACACCTAAATTCCTTTTCGGCTCAGAAATGAAACAGGGTTCTCACTGAGTGGGTTTAGGGTCTCGATGTGCTAAAAGCCACGGGATTTGACACCTGAAGCTATATAAGTTCGTACACAATCTATCGATTGAATAATTCTTCACCTCAGAGTTCATTAGCCCCAACGATAGTCTCTCAATTGTATCGTGTCAATGGCACATCTCTCGACATCGTCAATGGGCGATGTATTTCATACTGTCTTGCACTACGGCTCCCACAGCAACACTGTGGCTACATGCAATGACGGATCTGTGGATCATGTCAGTTGCTTCGTCAGTCCTCTTCCGAACAATGGGCGCTAATGATAGTGACTGTGTTTCGAATGTCTAGTCAAATTTTCGAGTCAACACATCGTCCAGTGTCACTGAGGCAAGTTTCAATACCATATGAGGGAAAGTCGATAATGTTATTATAATTTCAGCCGTCAACACCAGATTCAGATTGTACGAAAGTCCAGAGTCCATTTACGACGACTTCACCCCAACTTGAAGTCCCATATAAAAGCTCCTATCAACAGCCGCTCAGCGACGAGGCCAGGACTAAAAGACAGGAGGAGCTGTTCGACAGCATCATCGACGACAAGCTCGATACCATCCCTGTTCGCCTCATCGACACAATGTCAGGCAAGCTATGCAGCACGGGAGAACTCCGCGCTCATTTTAAGGAGTCTCCCAGTTACAAGGAAGTTGAAGTGAAGATTTTCAGGGCCAGTGAGAAGGCGATGAAGGCGGCTGTCGATGCCTTCTTTGAATACGCCATGTTCTCCCATCGTTGGAGTACCACCGTTGATGACGAGCCTACGTATGACCACATTAAGGACGAAGAGAGCATCTACGATCCGAAAGCACCATCGGGAATCAATAAGTTGCAACAGTTTTGCGAGGTTTCCAGGAAGAACCAGTTCCGATGGGCTTGGAGCGATACGTGTTGTATCGACAAGACCAACAACGTCGAGCTCCAGGAGTCTGTCATGTCCATGTTCTCGTGGTATCGGTCGTCATCTGTCACCATCGTCTACCTTTCAGACGTCACCGACGAACAGAGCTTTAGAAATAGTGTATGGTTCACCCGCGGATGGACGCTACAGGAGCTCATTGCACCGCGGCTCGTCTGGTTCTTTAAGAAGGACTGGACGCCATATGTTGACAGCAAGCAGAACCACAAAGAAGACCCTCAAGTCGTCAAGATCATATCTGAGATCACGTCTATTGACCGGACCGTCCTCAACCAGTTTGTGCCGGGATTGAGAGATGTTGGCTCCGACGAGGTCAAGAAGAGGATGAGTTGGCTCGCATCTAGGAGGACGACCAAGATCGAGGATATGGCGTACTGCATGATGGGTAACAGTTTTCACTTTCTGAATAAAGCAATTGCCTAAAGACTTCTGATTTACAGGCATCTTTGGTGTCCACATGCCGGTCATGTACGGGGAGAGGAAGAACGCTTTTGTACGTCTTCAAAAAGAGATCATGAACCTTACGGATGACCTGTCGCTATTTGACTGGGTCGGGGAACCGTCAGAGTTTCATTCATACTTTGCATCGCACGCCAGCTGTTTCGCAACTCCTCCGGTTAGAGCTGAGAGGAGCTTGTCGAAACACCCTCATACTCGGTTGTCTCAAGCCACCAAGGCCTTTGCCAGCGCAGTTGGTTCCACCGTCGTGATGAATCTCAGGAAACTCCTTCTAGACCCTCCCCACGGTCATTTCATTGCCAACGGGAAGATGAACATGGCGTTGTTTGTTCACGAGGTTACAAAGCTCGTTCCGGCGGACGTTACATGCTCTCCCACTCTCAATGACGACGGCTTCATTGACTATTCTGTCAAGGCTGAAGGTCTCGCTGATATGAAGATTACAACTCACACACTTCTCCCTTCCATGATCAACGGAGAAGATTTACCTTGCTACCGTCTTGTTCGGATGTGGGACTTCAACCTTATCCCACCGGAAGATGCTGTGAAGAAGGCAGACGAAGAAACAGGATCCGGAGTTGGAGATAGATATGGCGAGCATCATGGAATACCTATGCATACCCACCATCATCATACCCACCATCAGCTGGACAGATCAGACGTGTCAAGTCCTGTGGCCACTGCTACAGTGTCTCATAACGCAGTGATCATGTTCATGACCCGTCTTCTGGAACCTTTCGTCGCACAGCTGCTGATTCGGAGAAAACAAGGAGGGCCTTATGAGAGAGTGGGAACAAGGGAGCGGTTGATAGCAGAGCCTTCTGGCTCCATCACCTTTCGAAGTATCAAGACCTTGAGTATTCGTTGATTATCTCATTTTGAAATTATACAAATATACTAATTCTTGTACTTATATGTATGGGGGGTCCTGTAGGAGTAGCTCAGGCCAGGCCAAGGCCACGTTTCCTGTACCGAGGCAAAAAAAATCTAAGCCCTGTGGGCGGAATTTAATGTGGAGCTCGAGCATCTATGCTTTAGCTGCATGGTCAGAGAGATAAGCAGAGGAAGTGTTGCTCGATAAACTAAAGCTATTTCACTTGTCAATTTTGAATTTGAGTTCGACCTGATGGGATTAGCAGGGCCCCCGACAGCCAGCAGTTAATCTGGATTGGATTGTAAATTCATTTAAGGCGCTGCTGCAAGTAGGCTTAGCCCAGACTCCAGAGCATGTGGCCAGCAACAAACAAGTTGTTTTTGCGTAGTAAGCACTACTACTACTATAGTGCTAGTAGCACATATAGCTCACGTCGCGGCAGCAATTACATATATTAATGGCGTTGGCATTTTTTCCTATAGTCTAGATTTGGAAAGAGCAGTATTTTTCAATCTGTTCTCAGGAATCTACTTAGTACTGACCAGGGTTCGGATGCTCCGGTAGACTATATCTGAGCAAGCACCGAAAAGATCCCAGTTATCGATCTCATCTTGATTGTCTACCACAACGTTAGTTCACCAAAATGCCTTCAAAGATTGCTGAGCCCTCTGCATCGGACACGACGGCGACCCAGGAGTTGCCGTTCGTTACCTTTCCGCCCTTTCCACAACCCCCGCCGGGTGTGACGCTCATCCCGTTCAAGGATTTTAGGGCGCGCGGGATACAACTGTTCGGTGAAGTAGTTGGTGGCCCGAACGAGGAAGACATGGAGCTCGATGGCTTGGGGATACCCACAGTCGAGTTGCGCGTGAAGCATTCAACTGATGAGTGCAAGAGCAATACACGCAAGAGGAAACGCAAGAAGAAGACTGCTGTTGTAGAAGGTGCGCCTGCAAGGAAGGTCCCGTGGTATGAAGAGTGGGAGGAAGGCGAAGATCTGCGTATCACGAAGGGCAAGTTCGATTCGTAGGTCATTTTTATCGCTCATGATCCCATCTTGAGATCTACGATATGGTGAACTGGTACTGATCAGCCTGCTAGGAATATCTCTCATGTGGATCGCCTCTTTCATGCTGCAAACGATTTTCGGGTCAATCGCACTTGGCCACCGATCACATCTGGAGTCGGCCAGCTATGGGATCAAGTAGTTATATTCATATTTGCGCTTGTACCAACCTCACTGTTTCTTATAGTTTCGTCTGTATGTCGGACTCCTTGTCAATCCAACTATCTATCGCAAACCAAGCAAAGACGAAGAAGCAGATGACGAAGATGACTATGAGGGCGACAACCCTTCTAATATCCATGTCAACGCGGAGGATACTTCTGGGCCAGTTCCTTCAAATGATGTTGCTCCCTCAGCTCTCTCTGTTGAATTAGACGATCATGACGACGACGAAGGTTCTTTGCAGGCACGCAAATCTGATCTGGAAGAACAACGTGAGGAGAGGCTGATTGTGTTCCTAAACGACCCGGAGAAGTCAGTGACGATTTTCCTATCGTCTCACATGCGTGAACAAGGCCTCATCTGGTCTGTCTCCCAATAATAATTCTCAACGTGACGTGTTCCTCATTGATCGTAGGTCGGAGAGGAACCTCGTTAATGCACCACACCTGATCAGCTTCTTTTTGAACTTTGTCCTGCGGAACCGCGTTCTCCCAAAAGCCTCACATGAACGCGGCATCCGCAGTGCTCTTGAAATCGTGGAGCTCGCGAAGAAGGAGCTGCCCCTGACATATAAGATTGGGCAGGCATTACCCGATGTGTTTAGCGATGGCTGCAAGGAGTGCTTTGGCCGGAAAGGCGGGATTGAATGGTCTTTCGACGATCAAAAGGCAGATGATCCGCCCGCTCCAGGTAATATCAGCCATCTGTACGTGATGGCTTATCGATGAGTTAATATTCCATTTTCAGTTGATGCAACTATTACCGTTATCGATCAGCATGGTACAGCTACGGAGATTGTACTCCCAGATGCGGAAGAAACAGCACTTAAAGATGCCATCGAGGATAATGTTGACATGGAAATCCAGGTTACTAACATGCGTACCACTGCCCCCGTCGTTAATGCCAACACCACCACACCAATTACCACCACACCACCCGACATCTGGTCTGCAAACACAACAGACACCGTTGCCGGCGGGTGGGGTGCTACGGGCGACGCCGAAGGTTGGGGTTCTGTAGGTTCTGACACCTGGGGTGCCATCGGCGATGGCGGTACATGGGGCCCTGCGGATGACAATGACGAATGGGGTGCGGACTCCGCCCCACTCTCATTTGCACCCGAAGTGACTGAGCCCTCTTGGCTTTCCCCGCCGCCCTCGCTCACGTCTCTCCTGGGTCCCACCTCTTTCCCACTGACACACAGTACAGGGATAGTGGAGTCCTCCACGCGCCGCATCAAAGCGATCCACCTGCCCCCGAAAGATAAGGCAAAGATCAAGGGTGACGCAGCGGAAATGGTGGAGGATGAGTTAGAGCGGAGGTTTGCGCGGGTTGTCATGAGCCCGTGGGGGAGGGAGGAAAGCGATATTCCCATGCCCTCCATTCGTAAGACCTCCCGCGGCGCAGTCATTATGCCTGACGGCGAGGTTAAAGGCAGCGGGACTGGCAAACCGCACAATCCATATGAAGACGACATTATCCTGGTCTTAGAGCCTGCCGTGCTCGATACGCTAGGCCTCGGGATGGGACTTGGGGGGCTATGGGTGCAAATTGTGCGTGAGAAGGCGGAGGAAGACAATGAAGCACCGAAGAAGTCTAATGGAAAACGCGGAAAGAAAGACAAAGGCCCCCTGGATGAACTTTCGGGGAATTACTGGTACCTCGAAGAGCTAATGGGCATCTTCCCAAGCTATTTCATGTCCAGGGAGAACGCGAGGTAGACGATCTTTGAAGGAAGTTTTTAACGTTGTCCTGTTATGCTTTGCTTTTTGTTTTCGGTTTAATGTTTGACGCTATCGCAATGTATACGTATACTTACCTTTGACTTACTCAAACTACTTACCAGGAGATCTGGAACTGTTCGTGTCCAGCTCTGTTATGTCAATGGCTGAATTTAAAAATCGGAACTGGTCACCGGTTATGTAGTAAAAATGAGTCGGATAAAAATCCTGGCCTAATGTCGGAAGAAATTGTTATTCCGTCGGGGATAAACCGGGTTTATACCGTACTGGATACCGTACTGGACGAGTCGGAGACAAAATGAGGCTGCCAGCCGCTGGCGCCGCCCGTAGTACTACATATACCACAAAATCGTATCATCCTAATCTCACCTTCAAGTGATCTGCCTTTAAATCAGATACCAGTGAGTATCTTGGATTTTCGTGTTCAGTTACCGTGCTGCCAGGTTGTTGGATGTTCAAAAATGATGGAGGGCCAACAAGGGACGGACGATCTTGCCTTGATCATACAATCACATGGCGTGTTTCACGCCGCATGTCGCACGGCTCACACCACTATGATGATTTATGAGTCTGACTCGTACAACATCGCTCACCTCGGAGCTAACCAACATGTCAGACAGGTTAAGACAAGTACATAATCACCTCTCAGGTTCAAACACGATGTCGGCGGGTAAGCATTGGTAACAATTGCGTTACTGTGCCCGGTGTTCAAATCCTTTCAGAAATATGGCAGGATGTTCCCCTTGCTCCACCCGACAGGTGCGTACAAGCCACGACACATCTGCATCCTTGACTGAAACTCACGCATAGTATCTTCAAATTGACTGCGGCCTATAAGGCGGATACATTTCCTCAGAAGGTCAACCTTGGTGTTGGAGCATATAGGGATGACGACAATAAGCCTTGGGTTCTTCCTGTTATCAAGAAAGTTCGTCTTCTTCACATCTTTCTCACACTCAAGACTCAATCACTGCGCCACCATAGGCTACACAAATTCTTCTGAATGATCCTAATCTCGATCACGAGTACCTCCCCATCACGGGTTTACCGGAGTTCACGGCCGGTGCGGCGAAGCTCATTCTTGGCGCCAATTCGCCTGCTATTGCAGAGGGACGTGCTGTTAGCGTTCAAACCATCTCTGGAACTGGCGCAAATCATTTGGGAGCCCTATTTCTAAGCAGGTTTTACCAATGGGATGCCCCAAAGCAGATTTACTTGAGTAATCCAACCTGGGGTGAGTTTTTGTAGGAATGGGTGCAACGGAAATTTAATCATGCATTCCTGTAGCTAACCACCATGCCATCTTCAAGAATGTTGGAATCCAACCTGTAGATTATCCTTACTATGACCCGGCCACCATTGGCCTGGACTTTGATGGTTTCATTGGAACCCTAAAAAGTGCTGCGCCGCGCTCGGTGTTTTTGCTGCACGCTTGCGCCCACAATCCCACGGGAGTAGACCCTACTCGTGACCAATGGAAACACATCGCTGAAGTCATTATCGCTAAAAATCATTACGCATTCTTCGACTGCGCCTACCAGGGCTTTGCAAGTGGTGATCTCAACAACGATGCGTGGGCAGTCAGATACTTCGTGGAGAAGGGCGTGCCGATGCTTGTGTGCCAGGTCAGTGTGTCACTTATTGCACTACTGCAGCACACCTAATTGAACCGACCAGAGTTTCGCCAAGAACGCAGGTCTGTACGGCGAGCGGATTGGTGCGCTGCACATCGTTCCCCCTACGAAGGATGCTGCAGATCGGGTTAAGAGTCAGCTGTCGGTTTTACAGCGCAGTGAAATAAGCAACCCACCGTCTTACGGTGCACGCCTGGTGAGTCGATTTTGATGTGGATCGCGGTCACCTGATCTGAGGGATGGGGAATAGGTCTCGCTTATTCTCAATGACAGTGCCCTCTTTGACGACTGGAACCGTGACATCAAGACCATGGCTGAGCGGATTATATCCATGCGCAATGAGCTTTATCTCCTCCTGACGGAGGAGCTGAAAACGCCAGGCAACTGGGATCATATCATCAACCAGATTGGCATGTTCAGGTGAGTTTGTCACATATCGGTGCCGCGGTGTGGTTTGGACAACGCGAAGCATGCCGTCCTGGGAATGGGCATCGTACTGATAACGGGTGACAGTTTCACTGGAATCAACCAGTCTCAGTCACAAGCACTGATAGACACCTTCCACATCTACTTGACGACCAACGGACGGATTTCGATGGCTGGGCTGAACTCGCATAACATAAGATACTTTGCAGAGAGCTTGGACAAGGTGGTGAGGGGGCAGGTATAAGCGACGTTGGACCACTAGGATACTTGATAACGATGTCTTGGATACGGACGTGTTAGATCAACTGTGGATGACTAGAAACCCAACTCAAATTTGTTGATTGTGATCGGTGGGGAAACTGATACATTCTCCGACAAGACAATACTATACTAGTGTTCGCTTGCAATTGTCTTTGTCCTCGTGGAACTTCTGGTAATGCAACACTGAAGACATGTTTTGCATACTCGGTCTTTTTTGTGATAATCGTGGATACCTGACAAGGAATGAATCCAATGATGATTTGGTATGATTCTCGTAAATACCACCTAGGAAATCTGCACGACATAAAATTTGACCGCAGGTCATGTGGGGATGCGCTAAGCTCGTGACAACTTGTCAAACATCACTGCCATCGTAGTATTTTAATGCATCTTGCAACAGGGGCGTTATGATGTTGAATGAAAAGTGAATGCAACTTTTCACTATCAGACACGCAAATATGAAGCTAGTAGACCGATCAAACACCGCAACGCATCGCAAATATGTTTTATTCTAGCGAAACACGACGTTGAATTCACAGCTATCACATAAAATTTCTTCTTAGCATGGCCCCAAAAATGCACTTCCTCACACCTAAACAACAACATTCTTCGCAAGGAATTCGGACCACTCCTTTTCTCCCCAAGAGCTAGAGACTTGATTGGCAATCAAACCGTCCCAGAGAGCGGTGGGAGAAACATGTACGCCATTCTGCCTGGCGAACTTGACTGCACGATAAGAGGTTATGAGACCCCAAATTACCACAAAAACGTTAAGACCCACTGGTATATTTAAGATCATCTGTAACTCCAATTCCGCCATTCGGAGTAGGCTTCACCTTCAGAAGATCCTTGAACACCGCCACCTGCTCCTCTGTGATTACTTGGGCAGCGATGCTGGCCAATTTCTCACGGATTTGCAGAGCAGTCATGTTGGAAGCGGGACCATCGAAGAATTCGGTCTGTTGCTTGAACAGCTGCGTATCAAGTTGATTTAGTTTGGGGAAAGTCTCTTCAGTTTCTGGTGATGCTTACTGCGAGGGAGAATGCCCAGAATTTCTCTGGAGCAGCACGCACGACCTAGATCAAATCATCATTACGATCATCCAAAGTATATCGGTTTAAAGCACTTACAGCAAGTCCAGCTTCATGAGTGTAGGTCGAAGTTGCGTGCCAAGGCTGGACTTGGAGCCTCATGATGACTTTCACTTTGCCATAATATAAACCTCCCACGTCCACCAAAGGCTTCAAAACGCTATCGATTGCGAGGGATATCTTCGCGCTGTGCGATAAAGAGGGTTAGTGAGGCAGATCTTTGTATCTATGGATACAGATGCCGACCTGAATGGGCAAACATAGTCCACTGGATCCCCTCGTTAACTGATGGCACTTCAAGATTTGACCAGTTCGTTGACTTACGGAAGATATCAAGAGTATGCGGGGCATCGTGAGCACCAGCAATAATAGTCGATCGAAGGGAGGGTTGAAGAGCCATGATACTTGGATGCTTGTTGAAATGTTGAAGGTCGACGTCGAAGAGGAAGTTAGGTTATCATGTGCTTGTGAATTCCGAGTCTTTCCTCGACAATGCCAGATATTCTCATGTCAAAGCGGTTAGCAGATATACGAAGATTTTTTCGATGCTCTACGATATATTGCTTTAAATAACTTTCTTGTCTGTTCGTGCTTCGAACTTCGATGATGAGGGTCAGCTGAGCGTGGGCCACTCAGGAGTTACATATCTATCACGTGATCACTAACCTCAACTTCGACATCTGAATCAAAAGGACGTTGAAGAATCCCGTCATCGAAAACTAGAAAAGACCTCAAATTTGCTACTCGAGGTAAGTATCCCAGTTGTTCCATCTTCCACTTTTGACCGCTAAAATCTTGCATCAAATCAGAGACAGTTCCAGGATTTGCTTACAGTCACCTTGGCTAGTTCTTCGTATATTATCAATTCGAAAACATGGCGATGACCTTCTCGACCTTCATATTGACACTCGCAGAGACAATACAGTCAGAAAACGGACCTACCTTGGCCTATCTTTTACGCCCAACCAGTCCTCACGGGAAGGATCTAGTCAGGGAATTTCGTAATCCTACAGTACGTTTTTGACCTTCTCGGAACACTGTCAATGTTTGGAACGGAATGCCAGCGCGAAGCACTAACCTCGCGCTATGGTGGATGTATTGAGAGCCCATGGGACGACATCGCTATCAGATATGTTATGGTCACCACGCACATCGCCCGCAAACGCGCTGGAGAGGCATTCAACGAGCAGTCACAACTTGTCTCGTGAGTATCTGTGTACCACTAGGCACCTTCTTAACTCACTCATTTACAGCCAGTTCTTTCGTTACTTTATTAACAATACGGGATGGACACTTCCTGCGCTGTTCTCAATGTTGAGGGACCTACGAGACCTTGCCTTTGACGTGAGACATTACATTTCTGCTTCTTGAACTCTTATCGAATGCTGTAGGCCGACAACTACGCAAGATATAATAATCAGAAAAGCGAGTGTATGGAAAGCGCGGCCGGCGTTGTTGTCAAAGCGTTCAGCAACTGCATGACAGACAGGTACTGTACCTGTTAACTTGTCCCCACATTTTTGACATGCGTCCAAATACCTCGCTAGAACTTCACCACCGAGTGAATCTCGTAAATGGGGAGTATACTATGTCGTGGGGCTTGTGTTAAAATGCTACTTCCGAGTTTGTCCTCTTCGTTCATTTGGCGCTTGCATTGCCCACTGAAAATTCCCAGGTTAAACGAATATCATTGTCGAAAAATATCCTCAGAGCGCTTAACGCTAATCCTGATATACCAGCTCTCTCAGAGTACCCACGCTCACATCAAGTATGTTTACACGGCACCTATCTCAGAGGACCACTGACGTCACGGTTTGGAAGGTCACCTACCGCTACTACTTGGGCATGCTAAGTTTTCTAAATGAAGATTATACTAAAGTACGGGCCTCATTATGTTGCGACGTCACTCCGACTTAGCGGTTGCAGTCCGAACAGGAACTTACACTGGCTTTTTACCAATGCTACATCCCGGCACATGGTAATCAAGAGTAAGCGAAGTTATTCGTCGGCCGGTGTCTACACATTGACGCCCGGGTATTAGACGAATACTTACGTACCTACTTCCGCTACGTGTTCTTCGTGGGCATCTCCCGACCAGAGACCTGATGGACAGGTTCCCCGTGCTTGACGAGTTATTTACGCCCTTCATTACTGCTATACGTGCTGGGGATATATCTGCATATGATGCAGCACTGGAAAAGTGGGAACGGCGCCTGCTCGAGCTCAACTTATGGTTGACACTGGAACGAGCTCGAGAGCTATGTATCAGGGGTCTGTTTAGACGTGTGTACGTAGATCACTGGTGAGCGATGGCATGGAATATGCACTAACTACCTTCATTAAGCTGGGTGGCAACCGACCAAAGCACGCGGATACCTGTTTCTATGTTCCACTGCTCTTTACGATTAAAGGGGATCGATGTTTCAATGGAGGAAGCTGAATGCTATGTTGCGAACATGATCTATCAGGGATATATGAGAGGTTATATCTCGCATGAGAAGAGGATGGTCGTGTTAGCTAGTGTCAATGCATTTCCCAGAGTAGCGGATCGTTCTGCACCGTTATCCTAAATAATAATACAGGAATACAGCTATCTTGTTGTACGCGTGATGTTCGTATAAGTGCCCATCGGAATGTCATGTCGAGAAAGTGAAGCTGTGGTCGACAAGGACAACAAGGTGCCTGTGCAGGACAGAAACGATGGATTCTAGCAGTGCATATTCGAGAATCTGCAGAAGACCATCTGATGTTGATTTTTATTTCATTGTACAAATACCAGTGGCGAGGGCAGTGTCTGACACGAATCGTAGTACTCAGTTCGGACACTTGTCGGACACTGGCAGCTCCGCCCAACACAGCATCGCAATTTGCGAAATCGGAATGCTTGGTCACGACTCACGTAAGCTACAGTAGGTTGAACCTGCCAGGCCTTATGACAAGCCAAGATGCGGTAGGGCCACCGGATTCATTCGCCTGGCCGCGGCCTTGCAAATGCTATAAAGTGGCTCAGGTTTTCCTAGTCTTAGCTTCTATCACTTGCTTCCACGAGTATTGAATCTGATCTTATAGCACTTGTTCCATAAATCGCTTCTCACTTTCATACACACCCAAAGACAAAACTACTATCATGGGAAACGGGGCATCCAAGTCACGATCCCAGTGTACTACTAGGGGGCAATCTGGGGACTTCAATATTGATCATGCACGGGACAGCAAATCATCCTTTGCTGGGCACAAGGCTGGTGGCAGCTACCAGTCGGCCCCTCCACCATATACCACCTCTGCCATATCACCAACACCCTGGTCTCCACAAAATGACGCTGAAGGTATTTGTTCCCCAAAAGTCTCGTTATAGTAGTGTTAATTTGTGATCTCATGACCAGCTCGAGCGGCAGCCCGAATAGCGTATCTCCGCCAACCCTTACGGGCGGACTCACTAGAAGATGCGCTTGAGACGCTGCGGAGTTACGATACAATTATTATCATGGACGATTCCTCGTCAATGGCTGGTTCGTTATGGAGGGAGGTATGACGCTCGTTATGTTACTTGTCGACGCGATACTGAAAACGCCATGTCCAGGCAAAACAGGCCCTCGCCACACTTGCTGATGTAGCGGGCCAATACGATGCCAATGGCGTTGACATTCACTTTTTGAACCATTACGGAAGCATAACAGGAGTTGCAGTAAGTGGCTTATTTGTGCATCACCAATTGGTGTTGATCACCCTTTGTAGGACTCCAAAGCTATTCACGAACAATTCGCCAACCTCCAGCCTTGTGGTCCTACCCCTATTGGGCACCGCCTTGATATAATTCTCGGAGATTATTTCCGTCAGTTGGACGCTGCTAAAAGGCAGGAGGATGCTGGTGATTATTTTGCGCGCAAGCAAATCAAGCCCGTGAATGTGATCGTTATCACTGATGGGGCACCAAGTGAGTCCACACAACAGCTAAATAGTCGACTCCGCTGACCTGTTCATGTAGCGGACGATCCCGAGAGTGTGATCGTCTCTTTTGCTAGGCGACTAGAAGCCGATAAGTGGCCACTTGCACAGGTGATTACACATTGCTCTTTATTGCATTAGTTGCTAACAAGGCTTTTTGCAAAGGTTGGGATACAGTTCGTTCAGATAGGGAATTCGAGACGTGCAACCCAGTTCCTTGCAGAGTTGGATGATAACTTGAAACAAACACATCAAATACGAGTATGTCACAGTCTTACATGTCAAGGCATTATTTACTAAGAAAAAACCATCAGGATATTGTCGACACAACGCCCTATATTGGCCAACTAAATGCTGAGATGCTCATCAAAATTCTTCTCGGTGGCATTAATCGTCGCGTGGATACCAAGGGTGGTGCTGCGGTCATGTATTAGGAAGTTTCAAATTGCAATGTCACCATGACCAGGCGAGATATTATATCATATATGGAGCTCAGATTTGTTGTTAGCTCGGTAATCTATCAAATTGCTGTAGCAGATACTATATTGTTCGTGTACGGTCTAATTGAATATGGAATTACGAATCCCAATCTTCCAGTGCAAACGCAAGAGCCCCGAAAGCTGGTGCAGCTTTAGACATACTTCCTGCCCAGACCTCACTCCCTCTGCGAACAAAACGCACAACACCATCCAGTTCCGACGATAACTTGTCAAGATGATCAGGGAGATCACCCTCATAGCTCATCACTGAGGCAGCCAAAGAAAACGAAGGCTCCGGTATATCCCCCACTGTCTTGTCATTGTCATCATCGTCACTTTCATCATCTGAGATGATCTCCGGGGCAGAGAAACCAATGATGTTCCGACGAAGTCGTCTCTGGCGACGACTTCGGTGACGTTTCATAACGATAGAGAGCCGTGAGATATCATGGGTATTGTCACCTGAAAACGAGACGAAAATACTGCTGAAATGCAGACACATATCAAGTGCTGACAAGACAGCACGATGGAGGGCAGAAGTCTTGAACAGTCGTAAGTGCGACGGATAAGACAAAAGAAGGACACACTTCAGGGTGAAGTAGACAACCGCATTGGATTGTGTTCAAGCTTCGATGACACATGTGAGTAAGGTTATTGTAGCGCAGGTACAAGCAACCTCACTGCTCATCATGGATCTTGATCATCTCATCAAGGGACTGTGCCCCCTTGAAGGTCTCGTGGAATGTCGCTAGCTGAGAGTACAGAACCTTGATAGATGGTCAGAGCCGTATTGTTACGATAACCAAAAAAACTTACATGAGTCGTCAAATAGTTCAACAGCGTGCTTACAAACAGTAGAGTCAGCAAATAGCCGTCACAACAGAACGTACGCACTTGATGAACCACGATAACTTGCCCCTCATTGCATAAAATACCTTTAACTCGTGCTTCATATGTCGTTCACCCCCTATTTCGCCCCGTACAAGGATGCGCTCCAAAACACTTTTCGCTCTCCGTATTTGGAGAAGAAACGCGAAGATCGACCCGTAGATCGAAAACACACGCGGCGTGAAGATATACGCCAATGGGAAGGGAACCGCATATTCGACGAGTAGACCATCAAGAGCTTTCACCGTCTGCGCAATGACAGTGGTTTTGCTTCCCCGATAGGAGAGGCGAACAAGAGAAGTCTCGATGTACTTTGTGGCGTGGTTGGCATCCACAACGTCCCTAAATGCGCTGTTCAGGAAGTGGAAGTCTTGCCAGTATTGTTGGCTGTCTATCTGGCGATCTGCGTTAGCACCTGCATACTGGAGTAGGTGAAACACTTGCCTTTGCAAAAAGGACATCGGCAAAATGGCCGATGACGTCTCCTCTGGTCATCAGATATAACCCTTCGATGGCCGTGATGTGGCGTGAAAGATCGCAGTCCTCAATTAGCACCTGGGTGAGTCGAGATCCTGAAGATGTGTAATGGGGCGCGATCTTGTCGGAGATAAGGTGGGCGAGGCCCTCTGGATCTGAAGCATCCCTCTTGTGCTGTCCTATTAGTGTTGCGAGTGATGACCAGTGAACATTGCCATCTGCGTCATCCGGTAAAGAAACCCCTAAGACCCGCAGCAGACCAACTGCTTTTCCGGTTTCGAGAATACGATCAACTATACGTTCCAGGAATACCGGGACGGAAGGTGCATCTCCTGTGGGCACTTCAAAGTCACTCAAAGTTCTAAGAACGTATCCATCTGCCCAGAAATCAGGGTCCATGAGTGGGAGCTCATTATCCTTGACAAAGAACTCTTCATCTAGGGTCTGATTATCATAAGCTTCCCACGTGTCGCGCACGGGCATCCCATCGCTGATCCAGCGGCCTACCATCGCCCAAACAGGCTGCGCGGACCTAACGAAAACTTCAGTGAGGGCTTCAGTGGTAACTTTATCACCCAGCGAAGACTGCTCCTCCGCAGAACGCAGACATGCGTCTAGTAGATGGGCAGTAACAGCCGCTGGCGGTATGCGACTAGACAGGGACGCCAGTAACCAGACCTCTTCGTCGGACCTATTATCCGATTGCATAACATAGCCCATTAACTCTCGCAGAATGGCCAAAAGGAGGTCGAAGGTAACTGAAAATGCATCCCTGATGTCTTTTTCGAGACCTAGTAGACTGACGACCAGCTGGTTACCAAGACCGACGTGAGCGCAACATATCTGTTCTTCTTTGTTGGCGCACCAGCGGTCGAACTTTTGTAGCTGAGAATCGACCGCATCTGCGAAAGCCTCCATGGTCTGCGAACGCGTGTTGTGAGATAAAAGGTACGTTGAGCTCAGAGGTGGGTCCGAGGTTGAAAATAAATTGGAAAAAACTGCTGAGGTGAATTTTCTGATGTGGGACATGGTACTAGCAAGTTGCGCAAAGGACGAGAGAATAGAATTTTGGGATGTTAACGTCAAATGAGCGAGACGAGGAGCACTTGGTGATGGCTACTGTTAAGATCAGAAGGGGAGTGTAAATCTGTACGCTGCAGGTACTTACCATGAGCAACGTGGATCTCGAGTTGCTAGTGATCATGAGGTTTTTGCGTCCTTGGAGGCACATGAGCACCTCACGAACAGCGTCATGCTCGTTGATGTATTTCTATAGAAATGGTAAATCATTCACTTGTGCTGACGTTGCAAAATCTGACCTCGCGTTCGGGGCCATCAATCAAAAGAGTTGTTCTTTCACCAAGAGCTCGGCTCAATGAAGGGCCTGTGAAGTCATCAGCAATAGACACGCCAGAACACAAGCAGGCTACCAAGTGTTGATACATCGCCCAGATTAAATGGCCGAGATAAATCAGCATCTGTTCGCCATTCTTCTCTCCAGTACTGTCGAGCTTGTAACTCCTCCACAACCCTACGATGTTGGTACGAAAGGCTTAAATTTGGCTGCCCGTAAGATGAGACTAGTTCCACAGGACCAGGGGATGAGGGAGTATCTTCAGTGTAAGGAAACGAATCACTATCATCCAGATCGTCCGAGTCATCGTCCCAGGGTGAAAGCGAAGGAGTGCTACCATCACTCGTTTTTTCCCAACCTTCTACCGTGCTTCCTGAGGGCAAACCATAAGCGCCCTCCCAGTGTTGTCCCTCGAAGGGCTCCTCGGCCAGGATGTCCTTCCAGGTGAGAGAAGGTGGTGGCTCTGGTGGATTCTTGATCGCCTCAACATATGCATCTGCATACTTGAGAGTAGATTCCGCTGGTGCAGCAGACAGAAGTGCCTATAAAGCTGTTAGTTTCCCGACTGCATAGGATGAATATGATCTCACAAGTAGTTGCAGGTGGTCTGGAAGATGCGCGAGCTGTGAAAAAACATTTCAGTATTGCACTCACATACGATAACGAGATACTCCACTTTGATGTCACCGTCGATATTGGTGAGTTCCTTCGCGCTGTCTTTCACTTTCCGGTACGATATCTCCAAAGCTTTTGCAAGGGTATCATTGGACTGTATACGGAATTTTTCGAGGAAACTGAAGGAACATGCATTGGCTGAATGACACTTTCATATAAGACTATATGTACCCGTGAAAACGTTTGTCCATGGTAGCCATATCAGAGCTCGGACCCCCTTTCGTTGCTGTAGCGTGCTCTAGGTTCCTAGAAACGAAATCCAAGGCAATACGAAAGTCATCCTCATCGTGCTCTAAAGTGAGTCCAGTGAGTTGTGTCACCAGCTTCTGGCACAAAGGTGCAAGTCGTGTAGACTGTCTTGTAGCCGGCCGCGAAATACGCGAATTTGGTCGAGAGACGCGTGATTGAGGCCGTAAGGACGCGCTTGAAACTGGTCTCGCGAATGACGCGCTGGAAGGTGGGCGCTGGGATAAGCTTGAAGATGGCCGTTGATGCAGCGCGCGAGAGTGAGGACGGGCCGACAGTATCGAGGACGGTGTGTTCATCGCAGTAACTATCGTACTCGCTGATGCCCCACAACGAGCAGCTATCGGATCGGCGCTTGTGCGAGGTTTGAAATTTGAAATCCCACGCTACTACTCGAAAAAGTTCCGTGCAGAGGTTGATTTTAGCTAAATAATGTCGGCTTTGACCAACAACGCACATCGACTTCTTTTGCTGGGAATAAAAGCGACTCGGAAACCTTCCTTAACACGGCCTTTTCTGTCTTCGAGAACATATGCTGCGTCTACGCGGGCATGGACACCAAAGACGTCAACTCCATCCTCCAACCCGCCCAAAGTAGTGAAGGCAACTGCTAGTACGAGCGTAGCAGGTGCTAGCAACCTAGGCACAACAGAGAACCTACCTGATACATCAGATGATATAGATGTTTCTGAAGCTATGGATGGAAGTACTCCACCTGAGGCCGTGCCTTCTTCTGTGTCTCTGTCTTCGCCTTTCCCTGGTGATTTTACAGCAGCTGGTGACATTGGGTCCACTGATTGGTCAACGAGTTACCATGGACTCTCTACGCAAGCCTTCTCAAAAGATATCGCTAATATTCTGTTGGCTCCTGTGGATGACATGGACATAGAGATGAAACCAGGTACTTTTTGAATGCGTGGTTTGCGGTTTATAATCTGAACATCATTCATAGATGGCTTGATTTACCTTCCAGAAATCAAGTATCGTCGCGTCCTCAACAAGGCATTTGGACCAGGCGGGTGGGGACTCGCCCCTCGCAGTGAGACCAACGTCGGGCCTAAAATTGTGAGCAGGGAGTATGCGCTTGTCTGCCAGGGCCGGTGTGTATTTCCTTGTCTTGCATAACAACTTCTGAATTCACTTTATCGCAGTTTGGTAGCAGTTGCCCGCGGTGAACAAGAATATTTTGATCCATCCAATATTCCTACGGCAACTGAAGGCTGCAAGAGTAATGCCCTTATGCGATGTTGTAAAGATCTTGGAATAGCGAGCGAGCTTTGGTGAGTGTCATTGCGGGTGTCTTGCCTCGGTTATTCAATCTTAGTACAGGGATCCGCGCTTTATTCGTGAGTTCAAGGCTAAGTATTGCGTTGAAGTATTTGCAGAGCACGTCCCCACGAAAAAGAAGTATGTAAATTTCTGAACAATCCTGCTCTGACTTGCTAATGGAATATCTCTAGGAAGAAGTTGTGGAGACGTAAGGACCAGCCGAAATTTGATTACCCCTGGAAAGAGTAGACCTACAGTATATAATCACCTTAATCTTCAGGATGTCGCTTTTGCAGCGCTAATGTATATCCTGAACTTCAAGATCGTGAGGCAAACACAACCTGCTGTATTGGCTACTATCAATAGGTATCTCTAACTCCAGTGTGATTTCTTTAGCGTGCAACCATTGCGACTTTCTTCAGTTAGCCGCCGTCTCAAATCTATCTCCAAACGACACGCCCCATACTTATTACACCTTTGCTTTGACGCCAACTTGGAGCTTTTGCTATGCAGTGCGAATATGAGAGCAAGTTGCTTCACCAATCCTTCTTGTCATTATTAATCCCTAACCAAGCGGCCAGGCCCACAGGCCGAAATAGTAGGCGAACACAACAGAAGAATTGCATATGACAGAACATGTCCGACATAGTAGGATCTATAATCCTGGAGGACTCAATCTGATCCAAAAAAAGGGGGATAGGCGAGGGAACATAACCGTGGTTGTTCTCGTTGCCCACTTATACAGCTTCGTGTGATCCTTTTACAGATTCAGCATCTGGGTAGGCAGTTCTTCCTGTAGATATCTTAGTCTGCAGGTGTTAAGAAGGGATCGTACCTCATGTTTGTGCCCAAACAGCATCGTCGGAAGGAAAGTGTCCAGATTATGTCGAACCTGGTAGTTCAATCATCACTGCACACATACCCCATGGCTTATAGTTTCCACTGGCGAGTGGACTCAGAACAACGGCTGCACTTACCTTGTGTAGAAACGGTAGTAATATCCCTCTCTTTTCCAAGCACCACAACCACAGGATGATCGCCTTCATTACTCGACATTCCATCACTTCGGGGTGAATTTTCAGGCGACATTCGGGAGAGTGGTGACTGGGTGCCAAGCTCTGAGTCAATGACAACTTGACACGAAGTGCCGGGGAGTTTGAAGGAACCCCACTGAAAAGCTCGGGTTACGAAGGGTTACTGACTCCTGAGCCTGTTACAGTTAAAGATATATAACATAAGTCGGGGCTTCGGGAGCCTACTTGCCAGTACTGTTGAAGATATGTCCAGACTCGGAGCAACTTACTAAGTGAAGTCGCTCCAGCATAGCCACTGAAGCATGGGATTAAGCAACGGTCGAGGCCGGCCCGGCGCCAGCCTTCTTTGTTCATGTACATGATCATGAACAAGTTGCTTCCCCCTCTTTTTTGTCCTCGTCTACGCAATGTTGTCTGTCGCAGCTATTTGAAAAGACATGTAGCAACATCACCTGCATTCGACTCTGATGAATCACGGGAAGTCGACGATTTTGGGACGTATAGTGTCATCTTACCTGAGGAGCCATTCGTGTGGGGCGTCTCCCATATCACCCAGCGTCCGGTCCCGAGTCATATTGTTCGACCAAAATATGCGGTGCAGCACGACCCCTCAATGCCATCATCGGAGGAATATGAGCAGCAGTACGAGGGTGACGGAAGAATAAATCTGGGTAGCACAGATGAGAAGCGCATACGAGCAGCTGCAACACTTGCTAAGAATGTGCGCCAGTATGCTGGTTCGCTCGTGCAGGTAAGATTTATGGATGTTCAGAATGTGGACACAAGATAATTTGTCGGTAGCCAGGTGTGACCACCAATTCGATAGACGCTGCAATACACAATTTTATAATTGCGCATGAAGCATATCCTTCACCACTATTATACAAGGGATTTCCTCGTTCGTGCTGCACCAGTGTCAATAATATAGTTTCGCATGGCATACCAGATGAGTGAGTGCCATTTGTATGAGCTGGCTTTTAAGACTCAACAAGATGACAGTCGACCTCTCGAGGACGGGGATATAGTCAATATTGATGTAACAATCTACCTCAATGGCTATCACGGTGATACTTCTTCTACTTTCCTTGTCGGAGACGTTGTAAGAAGCATCCCATAGAACCATTACTTCGTGATTTACTTGTACGACAGGACGAACCTGGCAGAGACCTCGTACAGATAACAAATGCTGCACTCAAAGCTGGTATTGATGCTTGCGGGCCTGGCAGACCGTTCCGTGGTATTGGCAGGGCTATACATGAAATCGTTCGAAATACTCACCATTCTGTCTGTCCTGCCTTCGCCGGGCATGGCATAGGGACCGTTTTCCACCGACCCCCTTGGATATACCACACTCGCAAGTCTACGTTGCGTTTCCGTATTAAGGATATTTTTGACATTTGTTTTGCAGTGAATGAAGAACCTGACGTAATGCTTCCTGGACATTGCTTTACCATCGAGGCAATCAACTCAGTGCATGTCGTGACCTGTTGCTAACTCTGTTTCTTCCAGCCCTCTCTCGTTCAAGGTTCTAATCCTAGCATCTGGATTTTTCCAGACGGTTGGACCGCATCGACGGAGGTACGACTGGCCCATCATAAGCCCAAATAATTTCTCAACGGTTGTCTTGAGCAGAATTGTGCACGAAGCGCTCAAGCAGAGCATATGATTCTCATCACTGAGACTGGTGTAGATATTTTAACGCAGTAATTCCATGGGGTGCAACTATATCCATCACATCATGCTGTGCTGCTGCATTATGTTGCTGCGCGTTCATGTCTGTCTCATATTCGTTGTTCTTTTTTCATGCTATGGTGACCTCTGTTTGAGCCTCAACACGACAATTCGCTATAATTCACGGCGTTCTTGGATCACATTGGAAAAGACTGTTTCAGACATTGACAGAATATCCCACTCATAACTAGCGATCACAAACTTTGGCGATATCATCAACTTCCCCTTCCCACCACACGTTCTCGAAGATGCTGGAAACCGACGTTTTGCCTCTCAATGTCTATGCCAAATTGCCAATGAATTCAATGGCAGAATTCTGGACCCCGTGGGACAAACAGACATCAATCGCACACCCCACTCACGAAACAAAATACCATCATATTTTAGTTCAGCTGAGCATACTCCATTTGACACACCGACAACACACCCCAACTACTTTGCGATTAGTACATTGCCATCCTGGAGAACCTCCTCATCGCCTAGACTTCAAACCGAATTGCATCCGTGCCATGCAACGAAACATCTCGGTAGAGAAAGGATTGGCCGAAAATGTGTCTATGTGCGTGATTGTGCTGCATTGCTTCGTCAAAGGGACTGCTCAACCTTCAAAAGGATTTCTTTGTTCGCGCTTAATTGCACACTGCGTCGTCGAGGGTAAGAACATGAAGAGTCTATGCCTATAGCTAGAGATTGTTGTCGTATAAAGCTAACCATCTATTGTCAGGTGTATCTTCACTGTACGCGCTCAGTGTAACTCGTCTTGAAGTATGCGATCGTAGACTCCTAAACGCAGTGAAGAGTGAGTCATTAATCATTCGTGTAGATGCATGCACACCTCATCATAGCTTTGCTTGAAGCTTGGACGATCCAGCACTCGCTGAACGTATGTCATGAATTTGGCAAATTTGGGTCCTTTCAATTCCTCGCCTAACTTATACCCCATCCCCACACGGAAATTCCCTGTTTCCAATTAATCAGATCCAACTTCTCTGTGAAAGGCATGAGTAGGTGCTCTACCTATGTCATTTTCGATGACGATCTTGAGGCTTGCGAGAAACATAGAGATGTACGCATCCGCGATAGTGTAGTGATCTCCAACCGCGAAATCACTACCCTCCTCGAGAAGGTCTTGAATAAACTCATATCCCTTCAGGATATTGTCATATGACTCGCTCCCGCGCATGAAGCCTTGAGCTTTTCCCTTGACGTGTTTAGAAGTCGCGTCGATGAAGAAACGGACCTTGGCGCGCAAAACGGGATCCTTTGGCAGGAGGCCAGAGTCCGGATAGAGATCCGCCAAGAACTCGAGGATGACAATCGATTCTGTGATTTTAACAGACAGAGGAGAAGGATCATCAGGCTCGACACTGGGTCCCCCATATGTCACAACTGGCACCTATAGTTATAATGTCACTCGTCTGCAATAGACACAAACTCGGAATATCATCCCACACACCTTGCCGGCAGGGTTCACTTTACTGGTGAACCACTCTGGTTTATTAAGGAGATCGACTTGGTAGGATTTGTAGGGTATATTCGCTTCAACGAGAGCTAGTAGGACCTATCAATTTGCGTCAGAGACTCCTAAAATGGTATCAGTAGTTATCTCACCATCAGACTATAGCCTGAGGGTGAAGGCTGCAACGTTGAGTCAGACACGTTTTCCACTTCACTCTCCATCGTTTCCTCACCTTGTTAAGGTACAAAGTCAGCTGTTCGGACATGACGATTTGAGTAATAGCACTTCAACGAAAGAGTGCTCAGGTTTATATACAAGTGAATGAGTCACTTGCTGACTATCTGGTGGCAGTGGTTCACGTTATATTATGATGTAGATATCACCACTCCGAACTGGGCACAATGAAAATACTGCGCCACTGGTACTGCTGTGGCAAATAGCACCGTGCGTCCCGATCTCTGAAAATAGAAATGCGAATGTCCTGACGTATGACATAGAAAATGCGGTGACTAAGCTAGCGATTACCGCCTTCCAAGTCCACTCAGACCCCATGCAGCCTTCGATTGCATGAAATAAAACCTGCCCAAGATCCTCAGTATCACATCGCGGATGGAGGCCAAACTGCACGGCATCCATCAAGCATATGAATCGCACGGAAGGGTTGCGAGTTTCAAAAGCGTCTTAGTGAAACCGATGATCTCCAGCGCTCGTGCATGTCGCATATCCGCAATTTCCTGCAAAATGGTATCATCCACATCAGGATTCTCTGCAGACATTTTAATATGTTTTGTAACAGCCTCTGCAACGAAGATTGCGTCTCTGATCCCCAGGTTCATGCCCTGGCCGCCCGCAGGTGAATGTATATGGGCTGCATCGCCAACTAGAAAGATAGCGGCTCCAAGACGCGTGAAGACGCAGTCGGCGATGGCAGAATGGGTTCTGAAACGTGTCGACCATACCAGCTGATCGACTTTGACAGGTGTCGGGTTAAGAGATGGATTTGATGTTATACACGCTGGTCCGTTTGCGTCGATCAAGTCCTGGATATACTCTTTCGGTGGAGCATGGGGGGGCTCCCCGTTCTTGATAGGTACAGAAGAAATTATGCGGAAGATGGATTTCGTGATGGGTTTTCCATCTTGCGTCAACTTCGCATTAAAGCGGTTGCCGAACGGTGCAAGCACAAAAAAATTGCTTGAAAAAACTGCAATGTTGAGGTAGCCCTCGAGGGTTAATGAACCGACAGGTTCTGGCTCGAATGTAACATCTGCAGAGACCATTTGACTCGGTAGGTTATCCCCTGAGTTTGGGCCTTCTGGGTCAGAGAACCCTATACCGGCGATGGTACGAATCTGTAAATGGTCATCAGACAGTCTACCATTGTACCAAGCGACCGCCAAGGTCTCACGATTGAGCGGGCGCCATCTGCGCCGATAATATATCTAGCTCTGATAACTTGACCGTCCTCAAATGACACGTCGGTGATGCGAGAATCCTGCTCGTTCTGCTTCATTCCTACGACCCGGTGTGGACGCTGCACGTGAACACCAAGGCTTTGCAACTTCTGCACAAGCGCAAGTTCCGTCACGTTTTGAGGGACGAAGAGCGCGTAAGGATGGGCGGAATATTTCTTTAGATGATCGAATTTGGCCTCAAAGATCTGTGAATTACGGGACGTGATTCTGACGCTCTTCCCCTTGACGGTTTGAGATAGTAAGCCATCTACTGCATTGATGCTGGCCAAAGCCTAAGATCATAAGAACCATCAGTGGATCTTCTTAGTAACAGGTGGATTACCTCAATAGTTGCAGAGTGCATGGCGATCGACCTCGATGTATTCTGTCCTTCGACTACAGCATCCACGATAACGAAGTCATGACACTTATGGTGGGCGAGAGAAAGAGCAGCCGTAAGACCTGCGGGGCCTGCGCCGACAATAAGCACGGTTGTATTCTCGGGGAGAGACATTGTCTGGAGTCTGCTCGGAGAAGTGGGAATGATAAAGTAACAGACAAAGAATTAGCTTCAGATGGATCCTGTAAGAACGGAGCTTAACTCGTTACAGAATGTGTAACTGTTGACGTTATTCTCGAGACGCACAATATGACCCATGACAACTGGGCCGTATGGAGCCTCAAAGGGAGAGTGTGCCGCACGGAGTCACAACACGTCAAGTGGAGCACGAAAGGGCAGTGCAGCACGCGGCGTCGACACCAATTGGAAATCACTCCGTTCATAGATAAAAAATGATTTAACTTTTTGCGCGCCTGTCAGTCGCTGAACGGATATACATCACGAAGTAGCAGGTCCGACAATGAATAAACTGGCCCCGGATGACTGCCGACGAAGTGGAATGTTACACAGGAAGTATCATAGGTATCGGCTGTAGTTGAATATTGAGGTATGTTTTAATGTCCGACGTGCCGTCTGTTCACCACCAGCTTTGCTGCCGCTCTCCGCCAGACTTGCCATAGTGCGCGCCGGACTTTCTGCGTCGGAGAGGCGGCTTCAGGGGTGTTCTCCCTGAGACGCGGTCGTAACACGCCTATCACTGACACGGCGTTCAAGTTGATTCGAAGTGGATTTGAATCAACGTATGTATAATATGTGACTTTTGATACCCAACGGCGTGATCATGACCCATTTACTGTCTTCCAAGCCGATCCAGACCCCATGCAACCTTCGACTGCACAAAATCAAACCTGCCCAAGTTACTCAGTCGTCAAATATTGGGAATCGTTTGGCATCCTTCGAGGAAGGGAGAAATTTGAAGATGGAAGTCGTGTAAAATCTGACCAAATGATTAGGATCAATTTCAACTCCGACATTTTCCAGACCGCAGATGAGATCTTCCTCCGGTGGGCCCAGCTGACTAGACTGGTGACCAGCCCTTTCCTCTCCATGTTCTGATATACGGGACATCCTAGACTATAAGTCTACCTGATTGACATGCCTTCTTTTGTGGCTTTGAGCAGCTCACAGCATAGTTCCTATCGAGTATGACGCGAGAAGCTAGTACGGACCTGATCCGTCACTGGCAGCAGCCTGGTCTTGTTCCAATGATGATCAGAGCCTGATGACAGGCGTAGATATTTAAATGTTTTTTTTTTCTATTTAGACTATCTAAACTATATCACCTACTTTTTGTCAACGTGGTGAGGATTTGAGAATTCATATCCTTCTCAAACAAATCCGCATGCACAGAAAGGCGAGTAACATGCTGACGGTCATAAAATTGCAAGTAAAATGCGAAACTCGACAAATGGGGGCTCAACTCACTGAGTCGTTTACGAAGACTCCACCTCCGAGTAGTTAGTTGCCGCAAGAAGAGATGGCCCTGTCTCTGGCCGTGACTGATTAACCACTGGTTTTAGTTCAATTTCCTCGTGCTGAACCCTAGAAGACCACATGAGTGAATTAAATCTGTGAACAAATAGGTTTAGGGTACCAAGGAGACACAACGACTGGCTGAACAACATTTTCTTCCTCTTCGTCTGACTCAGAATCGTCATCATAGACTGGCCGTCGTGCCGGCTTCTTCTCCTTTTTCTGGAACCAGCTTAGGCAGAAGAAGACAACATATGGTCGTACTCCGTCGTCTACACCGACTTCATCGCCCTAGTAATGACGGGGTCAGAACTTACAAACCACACAAAATTGTGGAAAACAAACGGGAGTAGCTTGTCCGAGAGGAACGTCGACGACTTTGACAGATTCTCGTTTCGGTCCACGCGCTTTTTGCTTTCCCTTGCCAAAAAAGGCCCTACCACTAGGCAAGGATGTCGATGGAGAGCATTCCGCAGGAGGGCGATCGGAAGGTAAGGGCAATGTAGCAGGGAACTGCGGTGCGAGTGTTGAGTGAACTGCAAAAGAAAGAAGAGAAAGATACATACATCTAGGGGATCACGAGGCTGGTTGTTCCTGACAGGGTCAACTGCGTTCGCGCGAGAAGAGAAGCGAAGGAATTTGCTGAGACGAAGGAAAGCGGGTTGTTGTGGGTCTCTTGCAGGTGGAGGTCTCGGCGCTATAGGGATAGGGTATATCTGTGGTTTGCGGAGCCCAGCAGGTGGATGACGAGTTGCATTAGACTGTAATTATAATGATGGGTGAGTGGTATAATGAGTGAAGAACGAGATGCACACATTTGGTAGATTCCTGCGGGCTGACTTTTTGCGTGCAATAATCTTTAAGGGGAATGTTAGCGCATGAACAGCAAACGTGTACGGGAATGCATACACGGGCCTCAGTAAGGATGTCGGGTGGAGTATCACAGATGCAGATCTCGAGGTCGTTGTGGTTGTGGTTGTGGTCGTATGTCGCGTAAATCAGTTGACGTGAATCAGGCGAGAGGAAAAGTGGAAAGGTAGTTCGAATATCAAATGAGGCGAGGAGTTGGCGGGACTCGAAAGCCCAGAGTTTGATGGTGCTGTCAGCAGAAGTACTGGCGAGGAGAGTACCATCAAGTGAAAGTGCTAAACCACGAACAACCTTGATGTGCCCTTCAAAGGGAACTCCGACAGTCTCTAGGGTCGACGCGTCAAACTCGTAGATCGTCTTGGCCTCATCTGAATCGAATCCGAATCCGGCTATGATGGTTTTGTTGTTGTTCGTCCAGAAAACTGGCGCAATTAGGGCTCCTATATGATCGTGTTTGCCTATGCTGACATCCAATTTCTGTGATTGAATATCCCAGACTTCGAGGGACTTTCCCCAACCTGACTTGACTGCAAGTTTCTTTGAGTCTTTGGAGAATCGAACCGCGCCCACGTAACCAATGTTCTTGAATGGACCAGCCACGAGTTTGCCAGTCTTCAATTTCCATATCCGCGCTGTTTGATCATGGGATCCACTCGCCAACAGCGTGCTATCTGATGAAATATCAATGCAATTGATCCTTCCTGCATGACCTTTGAATATCTTCACATTCCCTATCTCAACCTCACAGACTTTCAGCTCCGCGCGATCGTAATGTCCACCACCAGTGACAATCCATCGACCATCCCTTGATACCACCACTGCCCGTACCCAGTTCTCGAAAACAACCCGCGCATCTTCAATCTCTTTACCCTTCTTCAGATCCCATTGCCGAGTGGTCTTATCATCTGATGCGCTGATAATTCGCTGGCCGTCCGGAAAGTACGATATGGAATTAATGTCGTCTCCGTGACCCTTGAAAGTCGTTACTGGTTTCAGAATCAATTGCGTGGTGACTGCCTTCGTCGATGCTGAGGCCATGGCCGTGTCTTCGTGAGCGAAACTGTGACTGGAAAGAGTCGAGTACGGGCAAGGTATTCTTTGGATGTATTCAAAGATGCAAAGGTGAGGTCCCCCAGCGTCAGTGTGTTATATGACTGACGGTAGCAGCGATTCGAAGATGGGCCCCCTGGTCAAAACAAATGTCAGTCTATCCCTTCTGGAAGCATAGATGATATTTGTGTCACCGAGAGGTTCTGGTTAGCAGCAATGAACTTGAGGAGCGATGGGCAATAAATTCCTGAACGTGAGCGTGTCTATCGACTTCAGGTGCTGTCTTGCATATACTTATATACTCTAACACGCCTCTTCTGCATAGCCCATCCGTGCTGTGCACTGTGTCCTTATTCCATTCATGACATTTTAGGGCTGTTCAGTTCGCATGCATAGCCCAACCGAGTTTCACCTGTCACTGAATGACACTCGCCACCCGGCACGCACTGTTCTGTTGATCATTTGGTGAGGAACCATCGCTAGCGACCCAGCGCCGGTATGTTTCGTTAATAGCGGAAGCGCGAGCTGATATAATAACTTCTTCAAGTTTCTTGGGAGTCTGACGAGTATGCACAGGCTTTCCTTGCTGTAAGTGTAGCTCGTTCAGATGATCAGACTAATGATTTACACTGTTACTAGACTCTAGCTTGCACATTCGCAGCCGTACAACTCCTCAGCTCCAAGTAGTACTCCCAGTGCCACCCTCCTGTACTTTCAATGCTTCGTTTGTACTACCACTCCAAGCCTATAGCGGGCAGAGAAAACTTCCAAGCTAATACTTCACACGTTGCAACTTGTGGTTGGGTTCCTGTCAGTGTAAAAATTCGATTATCCACTGGTTTTGCAATCAGCCTGTCAAAAGTGTCTTGACTAACTCTGATGTAATTGAAAGTTGACGAAAAATCATTGATTCACAAGACTACACTAGGCTGTCTAGGCACTGTGAAACTCGGAGTGCTCGAAGAGGAACAGAAAAGTAGCCCTTCGTAGCACCTGAAGGAGAAGTAATACCAAACCAAAAAGCACTGGAACATTTAAATATTGGGAGGTGGGAGGATGGTCTAAAACGTAAAGCGTCGCACATAAGAGGAGTGCGAAGAGGAAGAGGGCAAAATCAAAATGCGATTCTTCCGAGAGTGCAAGCTACATGACATAGTTTTACCGCTGGCAGGCCTATATAAGTAGGTAATTTTCAGTACAAGGATGCTATGCGTTTGTTAATCGGGTTCCCTGTGCAATCGAGTTGGATCGTACTTCAACAACGTATCTGAGACTTGTGGATAACTCAACACCAAGTTCGTTCAATTTATTCGTTGACAAAACACTTTTTGAAAGATGCCCTCCACTGCAAGCCAACTAGAACGAAGTCTAAGAGGACTTCAGGTGGGTTCCTCATCAACCTTCATTTATGTAACACGTACTGTAACTCATTCTGTCTAAAGATATCTGACTCACGAGAAACGTCTCCCGCGGTGCAATGGGTGCCCTCTAAATACAGCTCAGACGAATCTCTGTATGTTCTCGTAAGACCTCCCCGGGCTCCATGTGGAAATCGTTGGTTATTTGGGTTTCCTATCGTCAAGAGGGAACTTTGGAACATGGGGGCCACTGCTTTCCACCACATTCAGCCAGACCAGACTTTACCAGACAACCACAGCTTCCTTGCCATGAATTCCCTCACATTTCTCGAGGTATATCTCGGTCTCCGCGTTTGTACTATGGCACGTGCAAAGGTGGTCGGAGACACGAAGAATATTCCATCGGAGTGTATGTCGTCGGGAGAGGTGTTGTTGTTGGTATTGTGGAGAGATACGGAATCCGAGACTACCTGTCCCACACCAACTCAAGTGTATTTCCTGGAGAAGGAGCTCAAACGTCTACCCGGATGGTGGGTGGAAGTCCCGGTGCGTATGCATGTTCGTTTCTGGAGCTGTCCAGCTGACATCCTTGGATTTTTAGCGATTTTGAGGAATATTTCGGCATATGTCTGACTGTGTCACCTACTTCATATCTACAAATTCTGCGGTAGATCAACCACTCGTGTACTTTATCTGTGATACGTACAGAAGATGATGATTATGAAGAGAAGTAGGAATATAGGGTTACCCCGATGAATTATGACTTTGGGGCTAATGATGTCACAAACTTTGCACAAACAGAAGACTTGTATTGTTCTGCAGTCTGCCGTACAAAAGAGTACTCGAGTAAGCCGTTGTACGATGTATGTGATGCAGCACAATATGGAGCAGTCGATGAATTGATATAAAATTGCATGCAGAAGTGCGTGCGGTGCACATGCGTGTGAGCACTCAACAAATATGCTATCCTCAACCGATGCAGTGTATCAAATCGACGACGATTACGGTAATGTTTTTACGACGCGATGACCGTAAGCTTGTCATTATGCAGCAAAGAAACATGCATTAACATTATGTAGGATTTGAATCTATTGATATACTAAGTTGTACATGCTCCAGTCTTATTGATCCCGTCGCTGTGCGGGTACATTAATCCTATTGCTCACTGATCAACTCATGTATTTTTTTAGGGTCCAGAACGAGGAAAATGTCCTGGTCTACCATGGTCCATTCCCAACTGCGCCTTCACAGCCTCGGATGGCTCTGTCCGTTGATGTACTTTTGTTCTACCGGGCGTTGTTTGAATCGAGAACTTTAGCTTAGTCAAAGCAGCCAGTGCATCAGTTTCGCTGAACCCCTAAATAAGTGGTAGAGCCCGTGCGTTAGGCATTCTGACACTCCTTGGTTGAAGTGGGATTTCAATGATATTGAACAAGAAACTCGAACGCCATTGCTTTCACGGATTTATTGTATTTTCCTAACCTTGGATGGGGTCGTCTGGCTCTCTCGACTGCACACTGGACACCTTGTGGCTGGTTCTGGGTAATGTCGATGGGTAGTATTGGTCTCAAGTTTATCATCATAGACCGGCCGTGGCTCCTGCTTCTTCTTTTTCTGGAACCCGCTGAGGCACAAGAGAACAAATCGTCGTCTTCCGTCATCCATACTAACAACATCGTCAACAAATACAAAATAAGCGGAGATCGACTTGGAGATCGATGCGAAATGGTAGACAGGGGAACTCGAGAGCTGTACCGGACCAACGAGGGATAAAGAATAGGCAGGCTAAAGACGCTCCTCTCGGTCAAACAAAGCCTAACCTAAATTCGTGAAACCAAGTTTTGGTGGATTTGGATCCAAGTCGATACTGGATCGCACCGAGTTTGCAGAATTGAGCCGTGAGATCGAATGCCACAGAAAGTGTTGATATTCGAGGTCCAGATGAGCAAGGAGAAAGATGAAAGATCACACGTAGCAGCCTTCAGTTGGGCGAATAGAGGTAGTCAGTGGTGGAGCTCTCGACCAAATCAAAGTGCAACGTTTAGTCGAATCAACTCGAATAATATTCAGAAAATGGGCGGATTCCGAGGACCAAACATACGAGGTGACGGTGCTGATCCAGTCGACTCCAGCATATGCATTTTAGTAGACGATTGAAGCTAGTGTTAGGTTCGTCGACAAATGTGAACTCGTTGACATTGGCAGCAACGGGTTGACCAAGCGGGTAGGAACTCAAAGGTACTGCAAGGTGTCATGAACATTTCACGTTTCGGTCACGAGACTTGATGTGTACGCACGTTTGCTACTCAGTCAAAGCTTCCTAGATCGCTCGACTTCTCCTTTTCTTTCTAACGTCGTGCTGGTCATTTCTCTCAGCATTCAGGTCATTGTTGGTTGTGTTTGAGTTGCGCCTCGATTCTGAGACGTTTGACAAAGGGACCTCGTTGATCCCAGAAAAAACATTGAGGTCGTCTTTGAAAAGGGGGTGTGAAGAAGCGGTGATTGAATTGATTCAAAAATATTATCGGTGAGGCAGGATTCGGTATTCAATAGATCGCAAAAGGTGCTATGACTATCGGACATAGGATTGAAGCTGGCCATGGCCAAGGTCCGCCTGAGAGTGAGGCAATCTCGCTCGGATCCAGTAACCATATAGTCCAATTCACATGCTCAAGACTCGTTAGATCGCATAAAGTTCGTGTTGCGGTGTATTTCGATTGAACACCACGAACAGTGTGTGAGGATAGAGGTTTAAACAAGTGAAGAAAGTGGAAGTGTCAAGGAAAGAAGGTTGATTTCGACGACGACCTCATATAAGAGAGACATCCGCATACTGACGAGAACAAATGTCTCACCCATATCATAGTAAGAATGATGATAATATCATTTCAACCTTGACACGATCAACATCCCACTTGGTGAGAATGAACGCACTGATTACAGTTGGATCCAAGTTTATGATTTGGTAAATGCATTGAGTATACAGTTACGGAAGATACAGCAGCAAGGGAGTGTACACAAAATTAACTGCGACCACTATGGCTGCTATTTCCTGTGACATCCTGGCGAGGTACGTCAATCCTCAGTCTGCCATGAGACCAAGAAGAATAGTAGCACAGGAATGCCATGCACCAATGCACGGCTGGGAGCGAATCAACATCAGTTGTGTCGTGTTCCTGGGGCACAGTGGCTTGTTGGCTAGACAAATGTCAGGTATCGTGTACTTTCTTGTATTCCGGCAGTTTAGCAGCAGCGAGCCGCTGTGAGGCACAAATGAGCAAAAGGCACTGGACAGTGAGAAAATGAAAGTTACAGTGACTTTGCGATTTAGTGCAACTTCAACAACCGGTGGCCCATGGCTGTGCTTGGGCCCAAGGAAAGAAAGATACTGCCCTAGGGATTGCACAATTCCGTTCGAGCGGGAAGGCAGAGAATTTATTTCGGACTGGGTACGCACTCAGTCGTGTATTGCGAATTTAGGATAGAAATTGAAAACCGACATGATCAAATTGAATCACGACCTGACCTGAGAGAGAATGGCAGGGGAAATGTAGCACGGGCCTGCGGTGCAAGTGTTGAGTCACTATGTACAAAGAAACAAGAGAAAGAGACTCACATCTAGGGGATCACGAGGCAGATTGTTCCTAACAGAGCTAACTGTGTTCGCGCGAGAAGAGAAGCGGAAGAATTTGCTGAGACGAAGGAAAGTGGGTTGTTGTAGGTCTCTTGCGGGCGGAGGTCTTGGCGATGTAGGTATAGCGGATATCGGTAGCCTGCGGTAACCAGAAAGATGACAACGAGTTGCATCAGACTCCAATGCAGTGATAGGTGAGTGGTATAATGAGTGAAAAATGAGATGCGCACAATTAGTAGATCCCTGTGGGGCGACTTTTTGCATGTAACATTCTATAAGTGAAATGTTAGCACATGAACAGCAGACGTGTACAGGGAATGCATACACGGGCCTGAGTAAGGATGTTGGGTGGAGCTCTGGAGTATCACAGATGCAGATGTTGCGGTCGTATGTCGCGTAAATCAGTTGACGTGAATCGGGCGAGAGCAAAAGGGCAAAGGTAGTCCGAATATCAAATGAGACAAGGAGTTGGCGGGACTTGAAGGCCCAGGCGTCGTCAGCAGAAGTACTGACAACGAGAGTACCATCAAGTGAAAGTGCTAGACCACGAATAAATTCGGTGTGCCCTTTAAAGGGAGCTCTGAATTTCTAGGGTCGACGCGTCAAACTCGTAGATTGTCTTGGCCTCATCTAAACCGAATGTGAATGCGGCTATGATGGTCTTGTTTCTGTTTGACCAGAAAACCGGCGAAATGTTGCTTTCACTGTCTTCACGTTTCCCTATCCTGACATGCAATTTCTGTGATTGAATATCCCAGGCTTCAAGGCATGCCCCATAACCTGACTTGACTGCAAGCTTCTTCGAGTCTTTGGAGAATCGAACCGCGCCCACCCAACCCATATTGCTCTTGAATGGACCAACCACGAGTTTCCCAGTCTCCAAATTCCATACCCGCGCTGTTTCATCGTGTGACCCACTCGCCCACAGCGTGCTATCTGATGAAATATCAATGCAATTAATCATTGATGCATGACCTTTGAATGTTTTCACAATCCCTGTCTCAACCTCACAGGCTGTCAGCTCCGCAGTATGCCAATACCTACCACAAGTGATAAGCCATCGGCCATCCCTTGATACCGCCACCGCATATACCCAGCTCTCAAGAACAACCTGCGCATCTTCAATCTCTTTACCCGTCTCCAGATCCCATTGCCGAGTGGTCTTATCATACGATCCGCTGATTATTCGCTGGCCGTCCGGAAAGTAGAATATGGATGGAATGTTGTCTCCATGACCCTTCAAAGTCGTTACCGGTTTCAGAATCAATTTCGTGGTGGCTGCCTTCGTCGATGCAGAAGCCATAGCCGCGTCTCCGTGAGCGAAACTGTGAAGAAGAGTCGAGTACGGGCAAGGTATTCTTCGTATGTATTCAAAGGTGCAAAGGTGAGGTATCCCGGCGTCAGTGTGTTATATGACTGACGGTAACAGCAATTCGAAGATGGGTCCCCTGGTCAAACCAAACGTGAGTCCATCCCTGCTGGAAGCATAGATGATATTCTGTCACCAAGAGGTTCTGGTTAGCAGCGATGAACTTGGGGAGGAGGGACGAGCGATAAATTCCTGAATGTGAGTGCAGCTATCGACTTCAGTCGCTGCCTTGCATGTATATATATACCCTAACACACCTCTTCCGTGCTGTGTGCGCTGCGCCCTAATTCCATCCATCACATTATATCCTCCTTGCTTCTCGGCTCACAGCCATAGCTCACTGCTATTACCAAAGCATCGATTCCATCTCTCTCTTCCCAAACTTTATCAGGATTGCTTATTTGTCGGCTTCGCTTTGGACGCGGCTGGACAATCTTTCGTTGTCCCACCATATCAAACCGTTCTGAGTATGCGCACATCCAAGGCTTTCTTATTTCCCTATCAACCCATAGAACTTTGCAGATATGCGGATGTTTTCAGCTCACGATCTTCTTTTGCTATTCATCTTTGAATCCACAAAGTTTCGACCACCTTGTATACGTTCACTCACATCTAGGGGATGACGAAGCTGATTGTTCCAAACAAGGCGAACTGCATTTGCGCGAGAAGAAAAAATGAAAGAGCCCGCTCAGACGAAGGAAAGTGGGTTGTTGTGGGTCTCTTGCAGGCGGAGGTCTCGGCGCTATATGGATGGCGTATATCGGTGGTTTGCGGTGCCCAGCAGGAGGACGACGAGTTGCATCAGACTGCAATGATGACAATGGGTGAGTGGTATAATGAGTGAAGAATGAGATGCGCAAATTTAGTAGATCCCTGCGGGCTGACTTTTTGCGTGCAATAATCTACAAGGAGAATGTGAACACGCGAACAGCAGACGGACAAACATACACGGGCCTGAGCAACGATGTCGGGTGGAATATCACAGATGCAAATCTTGTGGTCGTCTCTAGCATTTCATTTGTCATTGATACTGCTTTAGAGAATAGGTTTCGCTAGCTTCAACAACTTCTCCAGATGCGTTTCCATCCCTCCTGGTATTTCGTAAATATATCCTTGTATATGCTTCAAGCTTCATCACCGTCTTCCAAGCCCACTCAGACCCCATGCAACCTTCGATTGCACAAAATCAAACCTGTTCAAGATCCTCAGTATCAGATCGCGGATGGAGGCCAAACTACACGGCATCCACCAAGCATATGAATCGCACGGAAGGCTCGCGAGTTTCAAAAGCGTCTTGGTGAAGCCGATGATTTCCAGTGCTCGTGCGTGACGCGCGTCCGCAATTTCCTGCAAAATGGTATCATCCACATCGGGATTCTCTGCAGATATTTGAATGTGCTTTGTGACGGCCTCTGTAAGGAAGATCGCGTCTCTGATCCCCAGGTTCATGCCCTGGCCGCCTGCAGGTGAATGTATATGGGCTGCGTCGCCAACTAGAAAGATAGCGGCTCCAAGACGCGTGAAGATGCGATCGGCAATGGCAGAATGGGTTCTGAAACGTGTCGACCATACCAGCTGGTCGACTTTGACAGGTGTCGGGTTAAGAGATGGATTTGATGTTATACACGCTGGTCCGTATGTGTTGATCAAGTCCTGGATGTACTCTTTCGATGGAGCATGGGGTGGCTCCCCGTTCTTTACAGGGACGGAAGAAACTACACGGAAGACGGATTTCGTAGCGGGTTTTCCATCTTGCGCCAACCTCGCATTGAAGCGGTTGCTGAGAGGTGCAAGCACAAAGAAATTGCTTGAGAAAACTGCGACGTTGATATGGCCCTCGAGGGTCAATAAACCGACAGGTTCCGGCTCGAATGTGATATCTGCAGAGACCATTTGACTCAATAAGTTATCGCCTGAGTTTGGGCCTTCTGGATCAGAGAACCCTATACCGGCGATGGTACGAATCTGTAAATGGTGGTCAGACAATCTACCAAGCCAAGCTAGCGGCCACTAAGGTCTCACAATTGAGCGGGCACCATCTGCACCGATAATATATCTAGCTCTGATAACCTGACCGTCCTCAAATGACACATCGGTGATGCGAGAATCCTTGTCGTTCTGCTTCATTCCTACGACCCGATGTGGACGCTGCACTCGAACACCAAGACTCTGCAACTTCTGCCCAAGTAAAAGCTCCGTCACGTTTTGAGGCATGAAGAGTGCGTAAGGATGTGCAGAATATTTCTTTAGAGAATCGAATTTGGCCTCAAATATCTGTGAACTACGGGACGTGAGTCTTATGCTCTTCCCTCTGATGGCTTGAGACACTAGGCCATCCGCTGCATCGATGCTGGCTAAAGCCTAAAATCATAAGAACATCAGTGGGTCTTCTTAGTATGAACGCACAAGCGGATTACTTCAACAGTCGCAGAGTGTATGGTGATCGCCCTCGATGTATTCTGTCCTTCGACTACGGCATCCACGATAACGAAGTCATGACACCTGTGGTGGACAAGAGAAAGAGCAGCTGTGAGACCTGCGGGGCCTGCGCCAACAATCAGCACGGTTGTGATTTCGGGGAGAGACATTGTCTGGAGTCTGCTCAGAGAAATAAGAATGATAAAAATAATGAACTAGTATCAGATGGCTCTTAAGTGGGCCGCCATATATGTTATTTGAGGCCAGCGATACAGATGACAGTATCATGGCGCCTTTTTAAGAAAGAAGAAATAAATATTCTAGCGCTCCTAATATTTCTTGCACTACAACAATCAATGATTAGGGAAACGCACAGGTACGGGTAACACCGCGGTTCTATGCTAACGGGTTTGGCGGGTAGCATGGGTACGGTGTATGAGGCGACCCTGGTTGGCGGACGGGTATGACCTACCAAATTGGGAACTTTGACAACCTTGCTAGGATTCGGATTCTCCGCCCGCCTTTCTCTGAATCTGAGAGCTGGAGGATAATGCTCTATTGATTTCTGTGCCGTGTACGAGATTGAGACATTGAGTGGTAGAGTACTGAGCAAAATCTTACAATCAGCCTTCAACTTGAAATTGTCAATGACTATTTTACCTTCCTTGGCTTCGGAGGGTGAGCGACCAGGCCTACGCTTTGCTGAGTCTACTACTAGTCCATTGGAGGCAGGTTCCGCAACATTAATAGTGTCATCCTCAGGAGGGGTGCCTTGTAAGTCCCTGGCAGCTACTGTTATCGAGTCGTTATCTGCATCAGAGTCCATAGAATCAGAGGATAATTGAGCTAGCCATTTTGTTATTCGGAAACAGATGCCTAGCTAGTATGTGTGTTAGGACGCGTTATTTGCTACTATGCATGTAAGCATTATCTTCTTTCTCAAAAAGCGCATACTGTCATCATTTATGCAAACAGCCAACCGCTCGAAAATGTGTGGTCCAACAATGGGACTCGGATGACTGAAGTTCAGGTTATCAAGATAATCAAAAGCTCAAAGTCCTTCTCGCGCAGTGATATTAGGACGCTTTACTTATTTCCTGGACAGTGATGACGATGTCATTGGGAAAGCGTCCGATAAGGCGTTCAAATCGACTCCAAATGAATTCCAAACAATTTGAATCCTCGTATAATGTTACTTTTGATACATCTACACAATACCCAACCCATCTATGACGGCGTGGTCATTACCCATTCGCCCATAAACCTAAGCAGCACCTGCGTGAGATCCCCCTTAGCATTTCGTTTGTCATCGATACTCTTTTGGAGGATAGGCTTCGCTTGTTTCAACAACTTCTCCAAATCCGTCGCCATCTCTCCCGGCATTCCCCTTCTAATTCGGTCTGTGAGTGCCCTAGATGGTCTTTTTGAACTTTCTCGCATATCAATGGTCTGTGGAACGTGATCCTCCGAGTCCATTTCAGCAGCATCAAATTCTGGCTTCGAGAGCCACATCGCAAGCTGCGTTACCGCATACACGAGCAATGCCTCCAATGTCTTTCGGGCTGTCAGCATGCCTTCCTGCACATCAAGTGGTGTTTCTTTGAGAGACGCAGGGGGGGCAATGGCCTGACCTGCTGGGCGATCGATGAGGTGTCGTAGGACATCAAGAGTGCAGTTTGCGAGTTCAAGCAAGGTCCCCAAAGATGCTGGTTCGCCCGGCACTACCTTGGAATGCTGCAGGAAGATGGAAAACGGTAAACAAAGTTCTGCTTTGGAACGTGAAGCTACGCACAGGAACGATCACTGCTTCTTGAACGGGCCACTCTTCTTGTTCACCTAGAAGAACGTCATACGCTTGGCTAATGCTGATCAGCGTAGACACCACGGAGCTTGACAGCCTAAATAACCGATGAACGAGGCGTGCAGTCAACGGATGTTTCTGCAGGTCTGCCATGTCCACTGATAGTAGGGAAGATGCGGCGGTGGGCTCCTTTTCTAGCAATGCACGCTCTTCAGCAGTCACCGGTTCCAAGAGACTAGCGATATGATTAGGGTGCGTCAATGCGTAGTTGAGTTGCTGAAGGAGCATGAGCGCGTGGGTTGTGAACACACGGAGGACCTTCACGACTGCTGGGTTTGGGGAGGCAGTAGGAGGAGCACTCTCCGCAAGCGCATAAAAAAGGCCAACGACCTGTTCCATCTCCTCCAATAATGGCAGTGTAATTGGATCACCGACACTCCAGCTCAGCGCCCGGATAATCTGCTTGCCATATAGCTGTACGAATCCGCAGGCCTCTGCATCAAAGAAGTGATGTTGCCGCCCAAGAGCAGAGACAACGGCAGAAACTATGGCCATCATCGAGCAGTATGTCTTGTGTGCTGGGCTCCTCTCTCCAGGAAGCTCAGGCAATACTACATCGATCTGCCCCGAGCTTGCCGCAAGGCTGATCCCGTTGTTACTATATGCCGAAATGATACCTTCACTGGCAAATCTTTCAGCGCCAGATGGTACGCTTACTACAGCCATGTGAAATAGGAGGATGTGGGGCGCATACAAAGGTTGCCTGCGTGTGCGAAGCAGGGGTAGATCTGTGAGGCCGATAACGTCTGTCCGAGTGAGTAACTCCAAGCTGGATTTGATGACATCCGTCTCTTGGCATCGAGTCAACCATATTACAGATGAGACATTGATATCATGACGCGTGCATTGCTCAAAGACTGCAACCAGTAGCTCCATATCTCGATCGAGATCGACATCAAGCCGTGTGCGGGCGGAGTCGAAGGTAAGGCGGAGAGCGTCAATCACGAGCGGAAGCGTTGAATCCACCAAGCCGGAAATGGCGAGGCGCCTGCTAGCGGTGAGAACTTTAGGTCGCCTAGCAAGATTCCGGCACTGGCGGACACAAAAGTAGATGACCTGGAGTAGGATTTGATGGAAGGGCACGGATATATGTCCCAGGAATGACTGAGAAGGAGGTTGCGCCTCATTCAACAGAACTTTGTGCATGTTATCCACGAGATTCATGAAGGACGTGACGTGCTTGTCGGTATCCGAATCAGAGAACCAGACCACTTCAAGGATTGATAACAACAAGCTGAGACGTGTGCCATGGAGTTTCGCCATCATGTCTCCCGACCTTTTCTCCGAAGCCAGGTCTCCGGATATCGTGGCGGAGAGTGATAGGAGGTTCGACCGAATCTCTGGTACTGGCCGCACAAATGGCAACACTTGGTGCAAAAGGAACTGCCACGACTCCATCAGAGCCGTCTGAGCATGGGTAAGGGAGAGATTGAGGTTCAAGGACGCGACTCTCCTTTCCACTTCCTCCACTGCATTTGCCCTGTCATCACCTGACGCACACTGTTGCAGACGACTGCGCAGAAGTGCTAGGGAGAACGTGAAGTCATCGCCAAACTCCCGCTCGTCACTGAGGTCCTGCGATTGTAGATGAGTAAGGGAGAGGCCCAGGAAGTCCTGCTGAAGCTGTGCGGCGAGTTTGTCAGAAAGACTGGGGTCATATGATGTGCTCCCTGCTTCCATTATCAATTCATTGAGTTGATCTTCGGACTTGAATGATGGAACTAGTTTGTTGTAACTCAAGGGCTTCTTCGCGGGCTCAGAGGGTCCAGGCTGTGGCTGAAGGAAAATGTCCTGTCCAACCACACGCACAGCATATGACTTCACCATGTTGCGATACGACTGAACAGACACTGCTCCGTGGAGACTTGATCGGCGCTCGTCATCCAGTATGATGAATGTCTCTGTCTCATAGTCAGGATCGGGACCGAGCTCCTCTTTAACAACAGCAACCACATTGGTCCAAAACCCATCATTACCACGAGTAGCATCGATGAGATTTTTGTGTTCAAGCCCGTGTCGCCACACGACATCAATGAATCGGAACACCGATGCTAAGAGATGAGGATTGGCGTCCCACAAGTCTTTCCAGCGACTAAGGGTTTCATTAGCAACGTCGAGTGCGCTCGTGTGCTTCTTCGAATCATCCTCTCCTTGCAACTTAGTGTTCTCCTTGCTCTTGCCCTTGTTATTCGGAACCCGGAATTGTCCTGTAACGAAGAGGTTGGCTAATGCTGGTTCCTTATCGACGGCAAGGGCTATAAAATTCCAAACGGCGTTGCGCAGGGCGAGATCCTCGTACGGGTGCTGTACAATTCGCACGAATGACGCGACAGTGGCCTCTGGATTCGAGAGATGGCCGATGATTGTCGCAGGTGAGGGCTGAGTCACGGACAAGGATGCGCAGAGAGCATAGAGAACTCTTATGGACTCTAGCGGAACAGCCGTCCCAGTATCCCGCCCTTTGACATAATTCGCCAGGACGTCAACAGGATCTATTCTGGATCTTGTGGAATCCGTGAACCCAGCGCCTCCCGCTACTCGCGCACACAGAGCTTGCTCGATAAGACACGGCTTCGAGGAATCCGGAATGGACTGCTTATAACTGAGGATTAGTCTTGTGAGACTGAGGTGTGACTCCAGGAGGTAGATGAGACGTCTGGCATCACCATAGCGTCGCGAAGTGTAGAGGGTGCCGAGGATATGGGGGGCAACTGCTATCGACGATACGAGTGGGTTAATAGTTGATGTCGTGGCTTTATGCAGGAGAGCATCAGCGACAGCCTGGCTCAGGGCAGGGAATGGACGATCGCTCAAAGCAGGAGGAGATTGTTTGAGAACATAGCCATAAAACGAAGACACTCGTCGTCCAATCTCAAACCTGTCGCCGAGTTGGACATACTTCCAACTTAGGTGCTCTACCCATATCTCCCCGTGGACGAACGCGGCTGCTCGAAGAAGAACTTCCTCTTTCACCTGTTTAAGGCGTTGATTGTCAAGCGGAATGGTGAGAACAGACGCAAATGCTTCGTGGAGAAGTTGTTGGACGAGATTGAGCAGAGCGAGAGTCATTGTATAGTGACCAGAGATCCGCTCTGCAGCTAGAGCGACTGCGGCGAAACCCGACGTACGACTAGGGCCAAAAAGCACGCTGGTTGAACGGATATAGAGCCATACACGCAGTGAGTATTTCGGCAGGGACAGCAGTGCTGATAGGACGCTCATCGCAGATGTGATCAGCTGAGTTCGCGTAAAACTTCGAGCTTGTGAGCGACTAAGTGCTTCCTCCAGGATCATCGTCGTGAGATGGACGAGATCAGGCGGCTGATTGTCTGAAGAGTTGTTAAGGTCGCCATTGTTCTCAAGAGACTCCAATAGCTCTTCCGCCAGCGCCTCGTTGTCTTGGATGACGCTGCGAATGAGGTCAAGAGCATCTGTCGCGAGTGCTTCATCACCCCCCTCATCAATCTCCATGCCGACGTCTTCAAGCCTCAGCGTCAAAGGGATAGATCCAGGGCCTGTACGGCCGAACGCAACGTCCTGGTATAGGTCCACGGTTCCCGTATACATCCTCCGCCGAGTCACGTACTCAGTAAGCACGTCCAAAACCACCTTCCATCCGCTGTGCTCGTGTTGCCAACACACTGCAATATGATCCCCACCATCCCCACTCAACAGCCGACCCTTCGAGCGCGCAGGCATTACTGAGCCCCCAGGGAGGCGAATAGCACGTAGGTTTGTGTATGCGAATGATGGGCCAGCAGCTTGTGCTTTCTCATAGACAGCATTAGGGCCGGTACAAGATGCCAGGGGAATGACCAGCGAGAAAGTAGGCAATTTATCCATGTAGTAAAATACATGCCGACTGCAAATCTCACGGTCACCATCATCATTTTCGTCAGCAGGAGGCTGGCTGGATGATGCCGCAGTGGATAATGGATCAGTGTCAATGAATCCAGACGCAGTCATTGCTCGAAGAAGGCGGACAAGCGGCCGGAAGTGAATGGGGAAGCGTGTGCGTGCAACGTCAAATATGGCGCGACGTGCAAGGCCCTGCCGCCAATCCGATTGCCAGAATTGTCGGCATATCCCTGCTACAGATTGAGGCTCACTGCGCCCGAACAGCGCAATCCATGCTTCAACCAAAGAGTCGAAGTCGGGGATGAGTTCAACAGGGACCAGTTCAACCATTGCAATGACAAAGCCTAAGGAAGCATGATCCTCAGTGTGCTGTTTCACGCAAAAGAATGTTATCACCTTTAAGCACAGAGCGGAAAGCAATAGCATTTGGGTCGGTTACAGTCGACCCTGTCCTCCAAGCAACGGAGGTAACAAATAACGGGGAGGTTGTGAGGAAAGTCAACAAGAGCTTGAAAAGGCCTGCTTCTGGACTGAAAGCTGCCCGTGCCATAAGTACATGTGATGGCTCCCTTTCCTTGGAGCGATTGTGATGTGGATGCAGCGAGTCCAAAAAGCCGCGATATGTTTCTGGAATTTCTTTCAACTGACCAGCTTTTGAGGACAACCGCGACAAAACAAAGGCCCAAGCTAGGTGCGTGCACGCGTGCTGGCTAGACAAGTTGGACGTCACGATTTCATGAATTCGTCTGAGCGACTCTGGTGAAGAGGGATAGAACGTTTTGTCGGAAGGAGTCGCTGATATTTCTATTCCTCCATCCTCCGCTACTCTCTCCAGCTCGAGCACCTCTACAGTGATGAGTATCCATAACGCTGCGCAGTCGTGCTGCAGCTGATTGCCTTCATCATCCAGCAAGAGCGTTGAGTTTTTCTGCGAGGAGCCAAGGTTCGTGTTGTAAGCAGCTTCAAATATTCGAACAACCAAAGGTCCATCGCAAGGAACATATCCCCAGACCGTCCAAAAGAGGACCTCCAACATCACAAGTTGCTCCTTGGCGTTCTGTTTAGCCCAACGAGAAGCAACGCGTGCATCGGCATGCAGAACCTCAGGGATGTCCATTTCTGTTTTGTGAAGGTATTCTGTTATGAGGTCGAGCGCGAATTGATGGCCATCTTGTAGGATTTTGGGAAGACACTTCGTGGCGACAGCATGTATTGAGTCGCCAGTATTCTCGTAGGCACGAAACAGTGGAATGAGGATGCGCAATACGAAGAGGCGTTCGAAGTAGTAGAATGGCGTGATCGCTGCGATGAGCTCGTCCACAACACCTTTATCGGTTGAACCCCCGTTGTTTGAAAGACCTTCATTGTAGAGGAACGATCGAAGGAGAACAAACGCCTGGATTTCATCAATCCCGAACCGAGCACTGATCGCAAGCGTAAACTCCCTCTCTACTTCATCGACTTGCAGCAAAACACCATCCGCGAGCGTGACTGAGCCGGCCTCGACTGCTTTTCGTGACGCCGGTGTGGGCTTTCCATACGGGCTGGCAATATTTCGAAGTTGCGAGGAACGCGCAGATATGATGTCGCACAATTGGTCTGGGGACGAACCCTCGAGTCTGCCAGAGAGGAAGGAATGTAGTTGTTGGTTCGTCCTGCACAGAGCAATAATTAGAGAAAAAATGGTATGGTGAACCAAAAGACGGAAACCTACACATCTATAAGAGTGGACCGCGATGGTTCTCCAGGCATTGTGAAACCTGCGAGTCAGGTTAACTTGAAGACCGTGACTTGTCTCAAAGACTTACAACTTAGTAAGTTAGTAACAGTCTGTTCGGCCACACTTATTTACGCAAGTTTAGGTGTAGTTTGGACAGCGACTCCGGGTTCAAAATTCCCGGTTCAAATCCGCACGTGATGACTGCACGTGATATATTTGATAGATAATCAGTAGAGGTAATCGGTAGGACGTACCTACAAGTATATAGCCTATGATGAATCGCATTATCGATTGCTGCACCCACATGGACCTCGAAGCACAAATACGTCGGAAACGCCAAATTGTGATCATTATAACCATTGCAGTCACTCAAATCACCTATCTTTACAATCTTTTGTTCTTATCCCGCACTGAAAGAATTCCTTATCACACATCT
>MU173033.1:34602-76559 GCA_016695475.1 Suillus decipiens | reverse complement strand
ATGTAGTTTAATATGACGACTTACCTTAGTGAAGCATGCCCAGACATTGTCCTTTCTATCCATGATACCTGCTCCCTGCTCATCACTCCATGTAAAACCTGATGTACACTTTATTTCAACAACACTCTGGTATGATTTCTTTAACTATAAATACATATAATGAGATTGCTGTGGCTGAAAACCCCACTAGAAACTTACTGCTGTCCATTTGTTCTTACAGACTATACTGGTCTTTTCTGCGCCCCTCTGATGCGGGTATTTTTCATTGAGATTGATGGATGCTTGATTGAAAGTGGGCATCTTGAAGCCTCCATTGCCTGATGAAGGGAAGGCCAGCACAAGGAACTCAAGGAAGGTTGTTTCCTCTGCCTTTGTCCACACTGCAGGAGGCTTCCGGGTTGTTCCACCTGCAGCAACAGATGAGACACCAATAGTACCTCGAGAATGTAGGGAATGTGAAGAGCCACTGCTTGATTTATCAGACATTTTGATGACGACACTATGTATCTAGTAGATCGTACTATCAGCACTGATGATGCATGTACTAGTCGGGTGATCCCACTCATGTGCAGTCATCATGTGCGGATTTGAACCGGGAATTTTGAACCCAGAGTCGCTGTCCAAACTACACCTTAGAATCTATATTTTGCAAATTTTGGCTTTCATAATCATACCATGCTAGTCACAGTGTGACCAACCTTAATCAGTCAATACTAGTAGGCATGCCCGTTACCCATCTACAATCTATCCATCATCGCAACTCTTACAGGATGTCTCGTCCTCCTGTCCTGTTATGCGTACATGGACATTAATGAAAAGATCTATGTCTCTGATTTGCAGAAAATTGTTTTTATCTGCTCATTCATGGAGAAGGGAAATGCCCGCTGTTAAGACCATACTCAAAACATAAGAGATCTGAAGGGCTTTGGCCTCAGTTCATACACTGTGCCCCTTTTCTGAGTAATGCCCCTTATTTCAGAGGAGTGATATGTGTCTGAAGATCTGGAAGTGTTTGCATAATGGATCCAAAGGTCCGAAGGTATTGGATATGATGTGTCCGAAGGGTATCCAGAATGTGCAGATGGAAATGATATGTCTGAAGGGTATCCGGAACGTACAGATGAGTTTAAGGTATAAGGCTAGTACTGGACAAGGTCCAAACTAGAAACTAACAGATATGGACTACCGAAGGTAGAGTCAGAAGTGTAGACTGTCGGAATCAATCCTAAGTCTCGGAAGATACTAGAACTAGAAGAGACTCAAGTTCAGAGGAACGGAATGAGCAGAATCTAAGATGATATTCGAACTAAGGTTCTATAGAGTTGTATATGCAGTTTATATACTGTAAGTAGCTAGTACAGATAATCAGCGAGTCCAGGACCAGAGGGCTATGCACAAAGTATAACAGAAGTCTATTAGTAAATACACAGCAGATCAGTAAATGCAAGTTGGATATGAAGCACAGATAATGGATCAGTAAGCAGGACAGGAATATACACAGCCGGGATACTGGTACAGGTGAATCATCAAAAGAGGATAGAAGCAAGTATGCACAGTGGACTTAGAACACGAGAAGCTAGGGCTTTCAGATGGGTGATCAGGATCGGATATGTGGTCTGGATGGAAGTGGAATCAATTGGATCTGTTTGGATCTGAGATCAGATGTATGAGATATGACACCCACTTATGGAAAGAAGACCTAACTGACATACATGCAAAGACCACCTGTGACTATGGAAAGTTGGATGACTTCATCAAAAGTTTCAACAAAGCATTTGCACCCCTTGATCCAACTAGATCTGCAATCACCAAGCTTCGTGACTTGAAGCAAGGTAGCAAAGACCTCCAAATGTGCATAGCCGACTTCTACCATCTTGCTGCCCAAGCCCAGATCAAGGATGACTCCACCAAAATCCAGTACTTCCAGGATGGTCTCAACCAAGGCATCCTTACTAGATTGTTCAATACTGGGAACATCCCTGAAACCTTTGATAAGGTTATCGAAACATGCATCAATATTGACAACTCTTATCACTGCCTCATGGCAATTTGAAATCACCATGCACCCCAGAAGAAGCCACAGAAGTATGGAAGTTCCTGATATACATCTTCCCACAATCCAAACATGATAGAAGTTGATCGTCTTACTCAAGCTGAAAAGATGGAACATATGAAGAAGGGCAAGTGTTTCAACTGCCATCAGACCAGACACTGCGCAAATGGTTGTCCCAAGAGAAGGGGTAATGACACTCCTGTATGCCAGACAGAAGTGGAAAGCTCAGGCCCTGGGTAAGGTTGAAGAAGTAGAAAGTGATGATGAAGAAACCATCAGATGGTTAGCTCAGGATTTTTGACTTGGAGAAACAAATCAACATATGTTTTTCCATCTGTACTGTTACGACTTGGATGTGCTGTAGGTGAATGAAAGGAACTCTGCATTCCCATTACCCTCATATCTCACACTCGTCGTGAATCTGTCGAAACCACCGCAGTCATTGATTCTGGAGCAGCTGGAACTTTCATCTCAGAAGAATTCGTGAAGCTTCATGGAATCAGCTGAAGAAAACTTAGTAAACCATTCAAAGTTACTACCACCGATGGCTCCTATGTAAAAGGAAGCCTGATCATGCACTACTGCCTATTAGTCGTGAAAATTGATGAATGAACCATGTATGGGAAGTTCAACATTACCAAACTCAGAAGACGAGATCAGATCCTTCTTGGTATCCCCTGGCTGTGTGCCATGAACCTGGTCATCGACTGGACCACTGAAACTCTGACCCTGTCATGAACAAAGAAGTCAGACATTATTGAAATTGACATGGACACTGATAGAAAGAAGGCAAAGCTTCTCCTTCTATTCAATCATGCAACTTCGAAATGGAAGAATTCGAAACTTCCTAAAGATGGTCCCTACCCTTGAAGTACAGGGACCGGAATAGCCCCTTTACCCATTGAATCCATACCCATACCTGAATCCCCTCCTGAACTGCTGCCTCCCACTCCATCTGTCAAACTTCTATCACCGATGATCACTCGTCCTACTCTCCCTAGTGAAACCTTACTGCAATGACCTATCTCACCCATCCCTCATGTGGAGAAAAGATGAAGTGAACAAAAACCCTCTCTCCAATCACTGCCAACCCCAAGGGAGCAAAGATTGCCAAGTAAGCAGCGCGAACACATCAGGAAGGCCAAAGAGCCACTCCTGGCTCAAACCGAAAAGAAGGTATGGATAGATTTCACCGAAGGGAGGGCTACCAAAGAAGAATTCCTTAAAGAGGAACCTTTACTAAAAGATGAACCAAAAGCAACAGCAGAAGAAATCGTGCCTGCATTGCTTCCCACTGAAGATGAAGAAGAACCCTTCTTTGACACGATGCAAGACATATGGACTGAGCCAGAAGTCAAGAATGTGGCAACTTATGATTTGAATGAGGGAGAATTCCTTGTCGAGTATGACATTGATGGCCTACAAATGCAAATCATTGAAGAAGTTTCCATGGATACCCCATTAACTCATGATTGCACCTCATGCCTGGAACAACTTCCGAACTACTCTCAGATCTCACTCTCCCCACCAGCCTTTACTGAGACTCCCTCCAAATTTAGTAATAAAGCCCAGGAATTTGCCACTGATGAAAAGGAGAAATGAAAGAAGACCTTTGAAGAACTCATCCCCTTGTATCTCCATGACTTCAGCGACGTCTTTGCAAAAGAAGGCTTAAATAAACTCCCACTGGAACAACCCAGTGTTGATCATCATATCAAAACAAAACCCAGTTTTATTCCCCACATGTCAAAGGTATACCCATTATTGGAAAAAGAAAGAGAAGCTGTCAAGAACTTTATTGATGAAAATGTAGCCAAGGGATTCATCTCTGAATCTAAATCACCCCAGGCTAGTGGCTTCTTCTTTGTAGGAAAGAAGAGTGGAGAACTCCATCCATGTCAAGATTATCGCTATATCAACAATTGGACGATAAAGAACACTTACCCTCTTCCCCTTCCAGTATCCCTTGTCACTCAATTACACGATGCCCGGTTCTTCATGAAAATGGATATTTGGTCCAGTTACAATAACATCTGCATCCACCCAGAAGATTGCTGGAAAGCTGCTTTCACCACCAAATTCAGCCTCTATGAACCTAATGTGATGTTCTTTGGCTTATGCAACTCCCCTGCAATGTTCCAAGCCTACATGAACTGCACATTCCAGCAAGAAATTAATGAAGGATGGATGATTATCTACATGGACCACATCCTCATCTTCTCAAGAACCTTAGAAGAACATTGGGAACACATGAAATGAGTACTTGAATGAATACGAAAGGAGCAGCTGTTCCTGAAACCAGAGAAATGCACATTTGATGCAGAAGAAGTTGAGTACTTAGGCATGATCATATGACCAGGAGAAGTTGCCATGGACACTGCCAAGACTAAAGGAATTGCAGAATGGCTGATTCCATGAATGGTTAAGGATGTCCAGTCATTTTTAGGATTCTGCAACTTCTACTGAACCTTCATCTCCCATTACTCTGATATTGCCTGACCTCTTATCGATTTGACTAAGAAGAGTGCATCATTTACCTAGATGCCTGAATGTCAGGACACCTTCGAAATCCTGAAAGAGAAGTTTACCAAACAACCAGTACTCTGTAACTCAGATCCAACTCGCCAATTTGCGGTTGCCACTGATGCATCCCTCATAGCAACAGGAGCAGTCTTATTGCAAACCGACAAGAATGGTGTATACCATCCATGTGCCTACCTTTCCCAATCTCTGAACCCTGCCAAACATAATTATCAAACCTTCGATCACAAACTACTGGTGGTTATAAGGGCACTTACGGAATGGTGCCATTACTTAGAAGGGAACCTGCATCCTATTATCATCTTCACCAATCACAAGAATCTGCTGTACTTCTGAACAGCACAGAAACTCACTCACTGACAGGCCCATTGGCAACTAATTTTGTCTATCTTCAACATTGAACTACACCACATTGCCAGTACCAAACTAGCAGTCCCTCATGCCCTTTCCTGTCGCCCTGATCATGATCATGATAATGAAGATACTGTTCTTCTTCCTGATTCCCTTTTTGTCCAACTCATCGACACAGATCTACTTGATATATTGGGTAGTTCTGACCCTCTCGATGATCCAGTTTTCAAAATGGCGTCAGATACCCTAGATGGGGTCTGCCTTGTCCGACTGGAAGATTGATAATGGTATCCTTTATTTCCATAACCATGCCTATATCCCCCCTGCCTAATGACCTGCCATCCTTGCCTGGTCATTTTAATGGAGGAGGCTGTCGCTACGGTAGATGCTGCTGCTGAGGCTGATGAAGAGGATGAAGAAGAGGCTCCCATGCCAAAAGGAAAGTGTGCCCCACTGCTAAGAAGAGCGCAGCAGTGGTGGAGTCAGAGGTTGAACAGCCCATGGTAAGTTTCACTTCTATTTGTACTTAGCTAGTTTCTCTAATGGTCTCATCTTTAGCCAAAGGTTGGCTGCATGCGCACATCCAACAACAGTAAGGAGTTGTACCTCCCAACCAAGTGCACAAACTGTGCTAGGTGGGACTTAGCATGTGTCGGTGAGCCTGGCAAAGTGTGCGTCCCTTGCCGCAGAGCAAAACATAGGTGCTCACACAATACTGGTGAGTTTCTTTTTTCTTTTCTGGACTTAGTGCTTTGCTGACTCATTTCTATAGCTTGTTGTACTAGAATTCCCATGGTGGAGATTGCTGTGCCCAGCCTGTCCAAGGGTACCATGGTCACCAGGCATCACAAGATGCCTGAAGAAGCCATAGAGCTCTCAGATACTGAGGATGCTGTGGTCGCCTCGCCACTGTGCCTGGCTAAGGTCATAAGGAAGGAGAGCCTTGCCGCAGTCACAGAAGCTAGGGAGGAGACTCCCACTGACCTAGCACTGTTCCAGCAGCAACTGAAGGGGCTGAGGGAAGAGGAGGACTTGGAGTTCTTGATGGGTGCTGAGCTGAGAGTTTGTGACAGTGTTGTGACATTGCATTATTGCAAGCCCATAAGGGATGTAGGCCAAAGTGCGTCCCTTTGTTGAATGTTCTCATGTATGGTTTAAACTATGGCGTCCCCTATGACTTTTTAGTAGAATATTTTTTTTGCAGTGATCAACTACTAGGCCCGCCAACTTATACCAATACCTCCCCTTGAGTCTTAAGCTTGGGTGGTTTTTGTAAAAAAAAAGTTTAACTACTACTAGTGCTGTAGGCAGAACTCTGCTATTCTGCCACATGGCAGGGCAGAACTGGCACTGCCAGGCAGATGGCAGACCTCCCATGCAGAATATGGCAGAACTCCCACACCTACAGAACCATGGGAGGATGTACTATATACCATTTCAGTGTACAATAGCATGAATCAAAGGACTCTATTGAACTCATTCAGTGTGCACACAAGATGTCAACACTATGACTCGAGGATGGCAACAACATGGAGTTCTTTGCTTATGCAAAGTCAGTCTTCAACTGTCGATTTCATTCAATCAATACAAAATATCACACCTTTGCACTATTCCTCCACCCAATGTGTCATAAACTTGCTGTTACTCAAGCAGCAAGTGGCCGTCCATTCGAATTCATGGTCAAAGTGGCATTGGAAATCGCACTACAGTGGAGTAAAGCAAAGGCCGACACACTTGTCATGGACCTTAAGACATATAATCTCTACCACACACCATTTGCTGGTAGCCAGGCAGACAGACTAGCTTGGTGGGAGAATCTCCCAGTCAACTCTGACACACACCCACTGAAGGCTTTTGCAATTGTCATCTTATCCATCATCCCACATGCAGCCGAGGTTGAACAGCTCTTTTCAGACCTTGGTGGTATGCAGTTGGCCAAGCACTGCAATCTTTCAGTTTGCACATTCAAGACACTTGGTAAGGTCTGCACTAATCTCATTTGTTCCCCCACTTTCAGTGGTCTCCAGTGACAATCTCGAAGGTCCCAAATCAATCTCACTTGATGATATTGATGCTGAGTTTGCTTGACTTGAAGATATTCATAATGCAGAAAAAACAATGGGCACAGAGTTTGCCTCAGACTGGGATGTGGATGGGAAGTTTTGCAAGGGAGAGTGGCAGAACTGCAGCATGTTGATGAGGGATTGGTGCCTGCAGTAATGAAGGATGAAATTATGGTCATGGATCATGATGCAAATGAATATGGGACATGGAATATCAATTCTATGTTGCTGTTGAGCAGTCTTACATCAATGTAGTTAGTAGTCTTGCATCATTAAACATCATGTGATTCTGCCATTTGCCATGTTGGCAGAACATGGTTCTGCCAGTTCTGCCTAGACTCGTAACCAATCTGGACTATGTCTTTAAGATGTGTTCAAAATTTCACACATGCCAGTGATGCCGGTTTAGATAATTGTTGTATCTGTACAGCATTGACCAGAAGTCCCTCATTTGCACCACTTCAGCAAAGTGTTGTATGCCTCTCAGACATTATAGTCCATCGAGTAACAGTACTTAACATCTAATAGGACAATAAAATGATACCTTTTCATGCCTTTCACCTGCCCATGCCACAATATCAGCCACCTGTTGAGCCTTTGATTTGGATTGTCAATCCTTCAAGCCTTGACATTGACGAAAAAATCCTTGGAGTCCTAAAAATCCTTCATGGGCTTTGCATGACAGTCATGGACCCATGTTGCACTCTATCTCACACAAGGCCTCCATGCTACCTTGGAGAGAAGCTTTTTTTCAAAGCAGGACCTTATCCAGTTTCTCAATGTGTTGGATGCTGATGAGCAAGCGAGTGAGCAACTTTGTGTCATCTGACGACCAATTGCTATCAAAATAGTCACCGATGAGTTTGATGCTGAGATGGAGGCTGCTAAAGACATTTTTGGCATGTTGTTGAAAGATTTCACCCCCAAACTACTCCTCTCATTTGATCTTGATGCTTTGCTGATGGCGCAGTTAGGAGAAACCCCTCCATGGCTATGACCATACTGCTTGAACTTGTGAACCTGTGATTCACAAAGACAGATTTAATGTTTTAATAGAGTGACAATAATTATAAAACTGTATCTTCCATGTACATGGTCTTGCTGCAGCAATTTCAGAGGGGTGACTGTGATGGCTATCTTGTTGGGAGAAAGCAGTAAAGGGAGAATCATAGCAAGGGTTTTTCCAGAGCCTGTCACAGCTTGAAGTACAACATGTCTTGCAGAAAGTAACAATATAAGGCATTTGAGCTGGTCATGAGAAGGCATTGAGAACTTGCTGGTGTTGTGGTATTGAAAGGGCACTTGTAAAGTCCATCAGAAGATCTTCAATTGCATCTTGGGCAGCGAGCAATAAAGGTTGTATGGAAAACATGATTAAAACTTAACATAGCATTATAGAGTCTGAATGATGGTAGATGCATTATACTAGTACATGCAATGAAGTATGACTGGCATGACCGGCACCTGCTAAATTTCAAACTCCTTACTCATCCTGCCAAATCTCTCTGAGATTGACCAGCCTGGCTTCACCACTCAACTTGTCTGTGGTATTAATGAGCCAGGCTGGTCATGAGCCTAAGTTCTGCCAGTGGAACTAAAGTCTTCTGCCCACAGCACTAACTGCTGTGTTCCCATCTTGATTGTGACAAACAGTCACGGTGCCATGCCATACTATTGGTGTTTTCAAACTCCAAATCAGAGGATTGGGCCAATCTGTGCCCAGACTCACTTGTATGCAACAAAATGATCAGGCCCTCACCATTTCCTGAGGCTATCCTCCCAAAATTCATCAAACAATGTCATGGTTATGTACCTAATTATTATGTGCACTGTAATTTTTGAACTCTCTTGTTCTTCTGGAGCTTCTGCTCCAATGCCACTTGGAAGTAAGGCAGCTGTCTGACCCACATCATGAAGCTTCTGCTCCAATGCCATGAAGCAAGGCAGCCATCCAGCCCACATTATGGAGCTCCTTAGCCATGAACTACTAAATCAGAGGCCATTGTAAAGACTACAATCTAGCTAAGCTAATAGCGAACTACCACCTAAGCTAGTATATGTTGAGTGCTTGCCTAGCTGCTATTCTTGCAGTGCAAGAATGTTCGACACGAGGGGTTACAAGTGAATATACTTTGTCAAGCACTGCTATAAGATGTGTGATGCTCTTATAAAGTGATCCTGATGCTAGCGGTAGTGTTGCTGCTGATAGCACTGCATTTTCCATGGATGCTGACGTTAAGTGCCACGTGAAAGGTAGATACCATTAGTACTGGTGATACCGATGATGCTGTGAGGGCCGCTAATGACGAGTGTGGTGATAGCATATGCTGATATCCATGATAGCATGGTATGCCGGGGGTCAGCAAAGAGTGATAGCATGATAGTGATGAAACTGATGATACCGACGAGTGCTGGTGCTCAGTGAAGATAGCGGTAAGGGAAGCATTGAGAGTGAGGAACATAAAAGGATCCTTCAAAGATATTTGGATTTCAAAGAAAATATAATTGTGTATAGTGAGAGTGGTAGCGGTACAGGAATCCCATCTAATGAATGATATGATATAAAAATGATTGTAAGTGACTACTCCTACCGCTGTATGGTAGAAGGGGAGTATCGAATGGAGGAGAAGTCATCAGTCTTTTATCATACATCATAAGTATGCAGAATCGATAGGCAAGAGTAGTAGTGAGTATGCGAGACTTAGCCCTAGCAATATGTAATAGTGCTGCATGTGCTGCGGCATGCATTCTACATGTAATAAAGCTTGCCATGGGATCAGCAGCGGTAAATGGGAATGTACTATGCACCAAATGGAACTAGTTGGCATGGCATGGTGTCATATTCCATACATCCGATCCAAAATCCGATCAGATCAGATCAGATCAGATCGATCCTGCTTCTATCCAGACCACAGATCCGATCTGGATCACCCATCTGATGCGCTACAACTTCTTGTGTTCTAAGTCCACTGCATCCTTGCTTCTATCCCCTTTCGGTGATCTACCTGTACCGGTGTCCTGGCTGTGTATATTCCTGTCCTGCTTACTGATCCACTACCTGTGCTTCATATCCGACTCGCGTTTGCTGATCCGCTGCGCATTTACCACATAGACTTCCGTTATACTTTGTGCATAGCCTTCCGGTCCCGGATTCATTGATTGCCCGTACTATCTACATACAATATATAAACTACATGTAAAACTCTAGAGAACCTTAGTTCAAATATCATCTTAGATTCTGCTCATTCCGTTCATCCGAACCCATCCGTCCCAACTCTAAGTATCTTCCGAGACTTAGGATTGATTCCTATAGTCTACGTTTCCGACTCTACCTTTGGTAGTCCATATCCGTTAGTTTCTAGTATGGATCTCGTCCGCTACTAGCCCTATACCTCGCATTCATCCTTACGCTCTGGATACGCTCCGGACGAGCTCCTTCCACCCACACGTTTCGGATATACACTGGACGTGCCATATCCGATACCTCCAGACCTTCGGATCCACTATGCAAGCACTTCCAGACCCTCGGACGAAAGTTACCCCTCAGAAGTAAAGGGCAGTACTCGGGAAAGGGGCACAGTGCATGAACTGAGGCCAAAGCCCTTCGGATTTCTCACATATTGAGTATGGTCTTAACACATGGGCATTCAATGGGCATTGGCTCATGGAAATGTGTCTCGGTACTGCCGTACGGTAGTCCAGCAAGGGCACGGTAACCTTAGTAACTGTATATATCGATGGCGCTATGGTTAGGGGTGGTTGCGCTATTCGGTATAGGAGCTAGACGATAATGGAAATGGACTCATGCAAGGCTAGCACCAGCTAGACTGTCATACCATCTGACCTAAATCTTGGAGCTTCTACTTTAACACTACCTGTAGTAACTGTTGTATATGCATATATTATAACACCATGAAAATCTGAAAAGTTGACGTCAGTTTGGACTGTAAAATTGTATGTAGACAACACTTTGATGTATTAGAATATATGAAATGTGTTGACCTGAGATCACATACTAGTACTAACTCTACTGTAATGTATGATGCACCATGGACATATTGACTGAAGATGGCTACCGGAATGCAAGACAAATATGAGCAAGTCACTGTTCAAGCAATACCCTCTGAGTATCAGAAAGTGATTTTTTCTGCTCCATTAAGGAATCATAGCAAGCTTCATTATCTGGATTGTTGAAGTTAGCCACATCTACAAACCACCTAGTATTGACACATTGCTTCAACCCCCAGTTACAGAAAGTTCCTCCAAGTAGCATTGTGTTGATGAGCCATTGCTCCCAACCAGTCATATCAAATGACATGTAGCAGATGAAATGTCTCTGTTGAAGAAAATACTCCAGAAATACCATGATCGCATGATGCCCAATGGAGCTCAAACAAGTCTAAATTGCTCATTGTTCATCTGTTGCTGGAGTATAATATCAGAGCTGAGATGGATATCATAGAGTAGTATACATACCTTCACCATTTCATCTAGATATCAATGGTCCAATAGTAGCATCAACACTCTCACAATCCAGGAGGACACAGAGCTCTCGTTGTCGGATACTTGGAGTGATATGTCATAAGCACCAATTATAAACACTTGGTTGAGGTCCTCAAAGCCTTCATATATTGTTTTTAGGATGCCCTTCAACCTCTGAACTTCATGTTTCCCCTCTATCCTCGGGAATTGGATCCTGATGCATTTGGATTTCTCAATCCAAGGCAGGTGATACAAGGAGCTCATCTGATTCCTGCATTTTCATCAGGATGTGGCACAAGCTCCCTTCACCATGGGAAATCATTAGCCCATCCTGGAGAGGAGCTAGATGACTGGGAAGAGCACTATGTTAAGATGTGAGTGTGGATATCCCTTCCTATGATGTGTTAATTCTCAACTTTTGAGTCAGATTCATCGATTGTGATATGTTCATGTGATATACTTACTTTGGTGTTGGCCATCCAGTAATGCTGTGGAGGATGACCAGGAATTGTCTCAACTCAGTACCAACTAATGCTATGGATATTGTCGAGGATGCAGACCATGAAGCAGCCAGTGATGGTGACAGTGACAGAGAATGCAATGATGAGGAGTTTAGTGGTGAGGAGCTGGAAGATGATGGTGGGGAGGATGAGGACATGCCTGATGAACTCCTCTCATTTTAAACAAAGTCTTATTTTTCACTGGAAGATGCGCTTTTAATTACCATGCAGGTGATCATGAACAACCTAAAGTACCAGGAAATGATCACTGACTTGGACTCAGATACATCTAATTCTCTGCTTTCTTCTGCAACCTTCACACCTCTGAGCAAGGTCAAATTTTCATCAATAGTGGTAGTCAGAGTGGACAATTTTAGTACCTCAGGATGTGTCACCCACTATTCCATTCATGTGATGTTTGGAGAGTCATCCTGAGTCCCAACTCTTCCCTAAGCATATAGTTCCCAATAGTAGACGTCGCTTGATTTGGATACATGTTGTGAGCTGTCCCTTTGGAAATATTGGTACATATATATGTGTTTATGCAATTGTCATTTCTGGACTGTGTCAAATATGTCTGATTCACATTACTTTTGAGCCTTGCCCTTATCAGTATATATGTGTTTAGGGATCTTTGTCTACGCTAGAAAACTATCATATAAAGCAGAAACAGAATCAAGCTAGTCCTGCACCACATCTCCCACCTTCTCCCAAATCTCTCTCTTCCTCTTCTCATGGCATAAAATTATGACTGAGGCCACAGGTGCTGTCACCTGGCCTCCAGCGCTGTCACAGTCATTAGCAGTGACAACACCTAACAGTGCTCTCCAGAAATGAAAAATTGCAGCCTTAGAAGAAAGGCTACAGGAGCTGGAGTCAGGTCAAGTGGTCTAACAAAGGTACGAATATTGATCACATCTAGGTCAGTCTATTTACTGTGATTGTCAGGGAGTCGAACTACTTCATGTCGAAATATTGAAGACCTAATAATCAAAAACAACAGGAGGTGTGAGAATGACCAGTCAGATGAGAATTTGGCTATCAAGTAATTCTTTTTTCTGCATCTTATGATTGCTAGTCATTGATTGATCATCCCAGTCAAGATTGTTTACAAAGCAGTTACATTGCTCTTAATCAAGCCCTGCCATGGTTTCACCAAAAAGCTTCAGAAATGGAATATGACGAATACAGTGGCTCAAAAAACTGTCCACATGTTTTGACATTTTTCACTATCTATGATATTGTGTGAGAACAAACAAATGCCTCAAATACATGCTAGTACCACATTGTAGCATAGCTTCAGGGCTTCTATTTGAGCCCTACACCGTGGGAATCGGTGGAGATATGGTGGAGACATAAGGCTTACAAAATGATGACTCATGTGGACAGTTTTTTGACTCAAGTATTTTACAGTGATAATCAGGTATTCTAGTACTTTATGTGACCTCCCTTGGCTTTAATTATTTCTTCTATCCTTCATTATGTTATCTTAAAACTATATCTAACTATATAAACCAGAATATCTCATGTGTAATAGTTGTAATCACTATGAGAGCTCTCTCCCATGCTCAAAGGGATAATACACATACTCTGTCCTATGCTGGCTTCTCTGCTCATCAAATTTTCCTTAGAACTGGAGTATGCAAGTTAACTATGGCCAAGGTTATCAAAGAAAGCCACCCAGATGAGGAAAACTCTTGTGAAGGATGTCCATCCAAGCTCACCTCTACTGATAAATGGGCTACTATCCAACATATGACCACATGAAAGGCTGATAATGCTGTCCAAGCCACACATTGTATCAGTTCCACCATCACCATCACTCTCTCTTCACATACTGCAAGGAAATTTTCTCAATGCAGCTCATCTCAAGACTGTAACAAACCTCTTCTCTCTATCCAACATAGACAGAAAAGACTAGTCTTTGCCTTAACTCATCAAAACCATACATATACCTTCCAATATGATCAAATCCTACTAATTCTGGTCTCATCTGTGAGCCAAGGCAAGATATAACACACTTCTAGTCTTGTCTTGTTGCTGACTGGGTCAACTGTGAATTCAAGCCTGATCCACCTATCGACCCAGACAATAAAAACTGCCATGGATTTGTCAACAATGCATGTGGCAGACTACTCTGCCCGACTGAGCTGGACTGGACAAACCCAATGTAATTACCATAGTCATCTTACTCTACGTCTTGCACAGTACTGATACTAGACTATGAGTGTCAGAACAGGGATCAGGGATCACACAGATGGCTACATTGTGACAGAAATATCCTGGTCAGCATTCCTGTATGAAAAGTACATGGCTGATCAGGACAATCTGGAGGAGCACCTTTTCAAAAGCACTCTTTTGCTTCAGGTTAGTTCTATAAGAAAAGGTTGAAAAATTGAAAGATATCACTTTATCAGGCCTTCAAAGCCATATTTACATCTCCCTCCTCTACAAAGGAGGTTGCCAGTGATGGTGATGGTGATGGTGATGGTGATGGTGATGGTGATGGTGTGAATGTCATCAAACACACCAGATGTGCAGCTAAACAGGATGTCCATGATGGAAAGAAGGTGAAAATGCATGTTGCACAAATCATTAATATGCACAGAGTCACACCCCACTTGATTGCATATGTGTCATGTCAAGTGAGTGGTATTCTTTTTCGAATTCCCTTACTGAGTGCTAACAATATGTGGCAAGTTGTGATTTGCACTTTCTTGTGTGACTTCATGGCATTCAGTTGATGGCAACTTTGACTACATACTATTCTGGAACAATATTGTAGATTTCTTCAAAAAACCTCCTGGTTGGGCAGTGCAGCAAAGAGTCAACTGGCTTCTGGCGTGGTGGATGAGGTATTCAATAGTCTCCACTGATATCTGTTTCTAAGTAAAGTCTTTGGTACAAGTCGCCATGCAGAAATTAGTGAGGGGGAAAGGGATAAGATGTCTGTAAATGCTCTCACAATACAGAGGGCACATCTGGATGATGCTGCCTTTGATTCAGAATAGTTCATTTCTCAGGCCATGCCATGTTATGGCCATCCAACCTTCACTTTTTTCATACCCTGCATCATTAATGACAGTAGTAGCTGCTATGCTTGCCATTTTGAATGACATGCTTTTAAAACATTTGTTTGGTGTATAGTAGACATGAGATAATTGATTTAAGTTATGGTTTTATGGTCATCACGCTTGAATTTCTACAAGCCGAGTTTATAAAATATAGCATGCCAGTCACAAGTCCTGTATGCCCTACTCATCATTTAGATCAAAATCCTAATGATCATTGCCACCCTCAGACAGGAAGTACAAACCTGCTGAACAACAAAATGCAGTGTGACAGTGCTAATGTATGGGTTTCCTTGCCTTCATTCCCCTCATGTGGTAGACAATACATACTTGCAAGGTGATGAAATTCACCCTTGTTATTTCCATCCACAGCATGAAGTATAGACATGTGACAGGACAAAAAGTAGTGCTACAGTGGGTGATGTGCGTGTTTCATAGTGTTCATTCTGCTCACATGATAGAAAGCACTTACATATTGGGAGGTTGGCATGAATGCCTAGTGTTGCAAAGTGATAGCTTCATTATTCTATCTCCCAATGGAATAGCCAAGGCTTGCAAATGCACATGAAAATATTACTTAAGCAGGGTGCAAAAACATGCAATTTCACCAATAATGTTACTTGAGATGAATAAAGTACAGCCATGAGAGATTACATCATGAGTGAAATGTACCGACATCACTGAGCCCTGTTCATAGCTCATGGGATGATCAGAATATTTGCATGGTCTTTGTCCTGATAAGAAATCACTTAACTAGAGAATCAAGGTCATCAATTTTATTGATTATAGCACAATCAGTAAGACATAGATCAAATGGCAAGTCAGTGGCTAAGGTGGACCATGACCCACCATTTTCAAGTGGCTAGTCAAAGTGACTGTTTTATCAAAATGTGGTGTCAATGCCAATGTAAAGACATTGGGTAGCTAGGCTAATAACATACCAGCTGCATACCCTTCTGCCTCTACTGCTGCTGACACATGACCATTCTTATAGGCTGCCTTCATTAATTGTAGTGCAGAGAATATGGATGGTGTGAGGGCATTATGGCACAGAGTCAATGTGATCCCTGCACTGGAGAAAGTGCATTCTGATGGAACTGTGCTGCCTTGAATGGGCAGGTAATTGCACGCAACACAAGCTAGTGTTGGATATTGCAGTGAATGTAACTGATCAAGAATGTAAGTGGGGAACAATGAATTCAAGGGCTAACTTACACCCCACCATGCCACAATATCATCTGTCTCCTCCAATGGTGAAGTAAGGTATGCAGAGAGCTCTTGATGAGGATCATGTGTGGGATGGTCTGTAGCTTGGCATGTCATGATAGCATTGTGCATCCAGGAAGCACCATAACAAATTGAAGCTTTCATCATTGACATGGCCAATGGCTCCTTAGGATGTGGTCCTGGGGCTGGAGGTGCTTGATAATATTTGTCAAACTAAGCAAACATCTGAAGTTACAGACCAGCAGGATACTTAAGGTTGAATAGTACTCACCACTGCCTGAAGATGAGCCCTCCTATTTGCAACCTTTGTCTCAGTCCATTGCCATTCGACATATGCTAACTTGTAGTTGGGGTCAAGAACTATAACAAAATGAGACATGAACTTGAGCAAAAACTCAATACTTACCTAGACAGATAAAGTAGATGTCTGAGTCACTAGCTTTCTGGTAGTACTTCTCAACATTCTTGAGACCCTTTGTAATGGCATCTGCAATTATTGCATATTCTGGATTTCCTGCCATCATCCCCCATACACTAGCAAGACACTCTAGTGTAGGTATGGTCTGCCAGGCTGTTGGGTATGGAACCGACAAAAATGATTGCTGTACAGTTGCAGGTTGCTATAACAATCAGTAAATAAAATAAAAACAGATATACAAATCAGTACCTTGAGGACATCATGCACTAGCCGTATCTTTCTTTAGTTAGCTCAATCAAGCTTGAAGTCACTATATGACTTGTTGTGCAACTTTGGGACTTCATGACTCTCATCAGCAAGTAGAGTGAAGCAGTTGACAGCCTGAAAGATGTCAGATACTAAACTGGCAGTTGTACATCTCACTTACCAGGCGAAGAGACAAGAAGTGCTCAAGGCACTTGAACAGGGAAGCCCAGCATGTTCTCACCCATGTCAGAATCTTGTGAACAGCAACACCTTCTTCCTCACATGATTTCTTGAAAAATGCTTGAGCTTGCAGTGATTTATGGATCTAGTTATTGGTTGTGTCAATGAGAACTCAAAGACAAAAAAAGAGGACTTTACCTGTTCAATGAGTGCCAATGCTTTTCCAACAGCATCGCTGATATTGAAACCATCCTCAACAATAGCTTCAGAGTCATGTTCCAATAGTGCAAGTGTTTCAGTTAAGCTGGTAATGTCAGTATCCTCATTGTGATCAATAGCATGATGGATCTTGCATAGTAATGTTGCCTGTGGGGTGGGTGTGACTCCATCAACAAAATGTCATATAGCAAGATTCAAAATGTGCTCTTGACAGCAGATGCAATGGGGACCTGGAAGCCAGTGGGTACCATTCACATCTATGGCCTTTGCTACTTCACTCATAGTGGTATCATTATTTGAGGCATTGTCTGATGTCATCCATCCAATCTATGCAAGCAAAGTCAATCCACAGCTGAAGCCAGACTGTGGGAAATATACCTTATTGCAAATATCATACTTATCTATTGTTGTAATGAGTATATTGCTGATGTTGTGGCCACTATGGTTGCCTTTGATCTGCATGAAATCAAGTTGCTCATTTTGTAGCTCCCACTGCAGTGGTTTGCCAGGAGGACTCCAAATATAATGGCCAGTTACTGAGAAAAATGGTTCACTGATTATTGATGTCCATGAATCAAATGTCATGGAGACCGCACTGTCAATATGCTAATGAAATGTTTTAAGACTGGCACCACAATATAAGTAGGTCAAGACTCACTGCTAGATGCTCCTTGATATTTTTGACCACAGCCATTGCTCAAGACTTAATGGTATCTGTTAACTTGGTGCAATGTGGGATGTCCTTTTCAGTCAGGGATGGATGTGCATACTGTAATAAATGTCAAAATGCTGGCTTATCGATTAATTGTATTGCCTGGTGTGATGTAAATGAATTTCAAATGAATACAAATATAAAAAATAATCAACATACCTTGTCTTCTGTCATGATGAGTTCCATAATATATTCAAGCAGCCCTTCCTTAGTGAATGCAGGTGGTTTGCAAACAAGCTTGCCATTGAGAGTTGTTTGCAATTGCATCATGGTGACATCTTCTCCAGGTGGGATCACATGAGAGTGCACTGTGATGCCACAGGCATCACAACACTCCTTATAGACTTGAAAATGTGACTTTTTGTAGTGGACAACATGCGTGCATAGCATCGAAATACCTTTGTGAAATGTGTGCTTCTGTATGGGTTCACCAGCATCCCTTATTTGAAACTTATTAAATGAAATATTGAAAAACAATATGGACCACTTACTTGCACAATGTACAGACCCACCCATCAGGTAAGTGGGTAAATATAGTCCTAATGTCTGCTGTATGTTTGCTTTTTGAAAGCTAAATACAGGCATAAGTCAAGGCTCAAGGAAGACAATAAACATGAGTATGTACAGTCAAAGTAGCACACCCATTCTCAGATTTAGTAGATTCATCAGCCTCATCATCGTCCTCTGGTTGGGGGATCAGCTCATCAGCAGATGACTCTCCCAGATCAGGCATAGAAGCAGGTGTAGAAGGTACATCTTCATCTTTGGAGTCAAGAGGAGATAAGATTCATTGCATGGAAATTTTCTTGGGTGCTGGATGGTCCGTAGTGCTTGATAAAGCATGCTTCCATGTGTCCAAAGTTGAAGACAGCCCGCAGGCATTGTCAGCATCATAAATATAGGCTGATGGTTTCAAGGGCCGACCAGAGCACCAAGAACCAGCTGTGACTGTTGCTGGGGTGCATCCAGCCTTGAGCAGAATGGAGAAGGCATCCTTTGTAGATATAGTTGAAGATGATGGCTGGGCAGAAGATGAGACCTGGGGCAATGGTACTTCATCATCAGGATTATTAAAGAAAGTAATATCAGAAGCATCCTTGAGGGAGCTGTCAGGATTGAGAGCACAGCAGTCTTCAGACATCATCAGGCATATAACTCACAATTTCATTGTCAGCAGCTTGTTTTATGCATGGAGCAAACCCTAACACCCCAGAGCAACAATATCCAAGGTGATCCATTAGAGTTGACAGCTGGTGGAGGATCCAGGGGGTGTGTGGGCTGCAACAAGTATATATCTGTGATATAGTTAAACATATGTCAGTCAGTGAGTCTTGAGAATTTATTGATTAGTACTCACCTTCAAAAAGGCTAACAGTAGCCTGATTAACCAATAGTGCAAATGGAAGGTTCGGGAAGGTCGAACCAGAACCGGACCATTTGGGAATACCCAGAACCCAGAACCGCTTTCCGGTCCGGTTCTGGCTGGCATGAGAACCATGGACCGAACCACGGAGAACCGGACCAAAAGTTCGGTTCGAACCGTGGTTCTGGACCGGACCGCGGCAGCACTACTCGAAATGTCTCCAATTGAATTCAAAGGCTCGCTGGAAATTTCCGACAAACATGTCCCCAAAATAAGCTAACGTTCAGTACCTATTCTATGATCGTTAATCAGAGTTTGGAACGATTCATTGCTAATGGCGAACCCATGATGCCGGTGACTGAAGGAAGCCTCACAACCGTAGGATCTCCGCTACGAATGTTCCAGGGAACAGAAGCTCAACACATCACTGGGTACAATACCACATCTTTGGGCAACGACGTAATCAACATTCGAGGGCATGACCAATCAGGTGAATCAGGTGAACTGTTTATGTTGTCTTCCTATCAGCCGCGTGGGCCCCCTGAAACAACCACGATTGGCAGGCTCGTCGAAAGTCGCGGCGACACGATATGGACGAATGAAGTCATTCGTTTAGATCGTCAAATAAGGTACTAGCCTCATGTTTTGGGCGTCTAGTCAGATGTTAATGTTATACAGCAGATTTAAAATACCCCATCACATGCACCTCTGCAACTTTGACTAAGACATCATCCACACACACTAGTCCACCTTAACTGTGCTGCATCTCCACTGATTTAATGGCAGAGCTCATTCCAAACACCACACCCATTCGAACATTCGAAGGTCACGAGGATCGTGTAAGCGCAGTCGCAGCTTTCCGCGACGAAGGCATGGTGACGGGCTCGTATGACGGGATGCTTCGTCTATGGGACTTAAAAACAGGTTTAGTGTTGAAGAAGATGGAGGGCCATGGCAGTCGGGTGCGGGCATTGGCTGTTTCACCAGATGGGATATGGATAGCAAGCGGCGATGCGAGCGGAGAGCTCATCACTTGGGATGGAAAAACTGGAGAACCACTCAACCAAGCAATCAAAGCCCACGGTGGCTGGGTATCTTCACTTGAATTTTCTTCGGATTCTAAGGCGTTAGCCAGTGGATCATCTGAACCACGACGATGCTATATAACACATCAACTTGGGAGGTGCAACATTCACTCAGTTGTGGTGGAATTGTCCGCTGCGTTCGGTATTCACCGCATACTTGCGATGGAGCTCCACTTCTTGTGATCGCAACGGACCATAATGTCCAAATTTACATGAGGTACAATTCAAACAGATATGGTGGTTGCGGTTACAACGAACATGAATACACACCATTCCCCACTCGGTGGGAGACAACAATCTATCACTCTCCTTGCCTCCCCATCCCATGACAACCTGTCCGCCTCTGGCGACTCTCAGATCAACAAACCATCGCTATGCTCAAGCACTCTGGGGAGGTGAACTGCGTTACATTCATTGCGGATGACAAGCACATCCTCAGTGGAAGTGTGGATAAAAATATCTCTGAGTGGCCAACATCCGAGGATGCTGGTTTGTCATATAATCGTCTGAAGGATGGCCTTATGAAGGAGCAGGCGACGCACCAGGCAAGTTTGATTTCATTTTGCTGCCTACTCATCATCTAAGCATCGTTTTTATGCCAAGGCTCAAGCCTACTCTGGTTTCAAGGCATGTTCCCACCTTTGACTTTGATAACGCAATGTGAATATGATATACGTAGGTCTGGCCTACCGCTGAGAAGGTGCTAATTATAGATATTGACTTTGACGCTAACGATCACATCGCTTATGCCAATCACGCAATTGTTATGGCGCGAAAATCCAACTGGGACCAAGCGTTTCTAGATGCGTTTCGGGTGAGACTGGCTACCCACCGTGACTTTCTTACAAAATTTAGCTTTTATGACGGTATAGTCCGTCAGCATTCAGCCTTCGTTGGTAGGACATATCTCCAAGGGCATTGCCCTCTGTGGAAAAAGCAGGTTCTGGCCGCAAGGATATCATTTGACGCATCCATGTTTACAAACCGAGATTTAATGACCAATCACTTCCTTTTCCTGATCAAGGCAAGTAATATTTTTCTCGGATACGAATCATATCAGTCCATGATGGATAAGATTGATGAGGATATGAAGGCCGGCTTGCATGCTTGGTTCACTGGTAAGTATTCCAGTAATATCTCTTCGTCTCTACTCAGCTCTCAGATAAGATCAAAACGTGCCTTACGCTTCCTGTGGAGATGGTACGCTCGCAGCGAGCGGTTACACATATAGTTTGAAACAAAGGTTCTCAAGTAGTTTTCATTTGTACCTTGATAGTAACTGTATTGCTCATTCTACTGCCTGTAAGTACACTGCAGGATTGAGCAACTATTTCACGTTCTGGCAATCATCTCGCTTGGTGGCCTTTCATAAGTGCGGCTCATTTGTCTAGTTGTTGCGTAAGTTCGTCGAGAGCGGTCAGATGTTGGCGCTAATCTCTTGACCTACTCTATCCCTTGGTCCAACAACTCTTCGATATCTGCAACATACCATGCACGCAGTGGCGGACTCGCATACAGGACAGGATAGAAAATAAGAGATATACTACGTATTAATGCGCAAAAGAAATATCCTATGGCGCTAGACGCAAATTCGCACACAATTCCCTTCTACAAGACGAACCGCGCTCACTTGTATTGCTATATTCTAATCGTGGTATGCACAAACTCAAGTGACCTCCATAGCGTATTTGAGAAGAATTCGTATAACCTTCAGATCCGTATGTTATTTTGCGTCTGAAAAACAATGCTTGGTATACTTTGGCAATTCCATATTAGTTGGTAGAGGCCTCAGTGAAGAGGGTTGGGGCAAAACCGACGCGGCGCTTGCCGCTATCGAACACAGTGTAGAAGCGCTGGAGAAATACGTAGCCATTAACAAAGTTAAACCCTGCGCCAGTGGGTGTTGTAAGGGATTTGACAACGAGAAATATATCATTGTCACCGCCATCAATCTTGTGATTTAGAGAACGAGGCCAGATTTGCGCATTAGGGACGAATCTGAGAATTCTCTGTGCATATGGTTAACAAGGGGTGTGAGGGCTGACACAATTGACGTACCTGGGCAATTTGGAATTCCAAGTTAGATAGTTCATTGTACTGCTGAAGGGAAATCTGGAGAAGACCATTCGCCGGATTCAGAGTACCGCCAGTTGCAGCCCTGTACCTCTCATAGGCATCTATCGAACGTTGATGAGACCATTATTACTCGCTGCACTCTAAATACTCACCGGTGGCAAGGTAAAGAAAGGTGCAGCCAGAATCAATGATGCCAGGGGAGTAAGCCAATATTTCTATATTTGCGTAGCGGATCCACTGATTGATACCCCAATGAAACGATGAGGGGCGGATGGCGGTGATATCACTGAAACACAACAGTTACTATCAGCAGTGGATTGATCCAGAAGCTGATGTGCCTTACGTGTATTCAAGTCGCTTGATGTATTTCCTAGGGTTGGTTCCACCAAAGCAAAGCTCTCCATTATTGTCTCCATTTGCAACAGTAGGCTCGAAAAAGATACCAACAACGGGCCGCGTAATGGTCTGTTGCTCAACCAGGCGGTCAATGACAGTCGGGATCATTTGGTCTCGTGAATTTGGTAGGGTGCCGCGGCCTGACGATGTAGGCCCGATGCCAAGGACACCGTCAGCGGCGATATCGATATCCTGCATAGCAGAAGCAACACCGATGTCCATCCTGGCGATGCTGACCCTCCTACTGAAAGTTATTGCATCTTCCCATATAGTTCCTACAGATACTAATCGTAGGTGTTTTGAACATATGATAGTGTTGTATCTCATACCTTGGAAGGTGCCAAAAGGGTAATCGACTGCCACAGGCACATTAGTGTTGACGCCGCTGGAGCTGAAGTACGGAAGGGCGGCACCAACCCATGTGATCGCGCTAGCGGTGTCGACAAACAAATCATCTTCAATAATATGTTAGCAGCCGCGTGTTTTCTCAATATTGAACTTACAGTATGTGGGGGGATTGCCAATGCCAACCCTCACGGTGTAGCCCTGCATTCCCAAATCGACCTGTGACAAAGGAACAGTAGGATGAGGAAGAGTATCAGCACCACGTCGGCCACGCGTGCTGTATTCCCCAAAGGCCACCAAGCGAGCCTCGTCGTGTCGCAGGAGGTCGGTAACATTGGAGAATGCTAGCCTCCTGGTCATGGGGAGGGTGATGGTGGAATTGCGAACTTCAACGGGTGACCCCGTGACGGAGAAAGCCAGGAGTGCCAACAAGAATACAACGGAGAACATGAATTACTGGAAAGTCATATCATACTCGGTTATATATGTGATAGCGAATGCGATGGCAATGTTAAGCACCTTAGCCACGTCAGTCCCCTTCGAAAAAGTGATGGATTCGATGAAATGTGGCAATTTGCTTTTGATCTTGGCATGTTCAATTTCTAAATCTCAGTGTTGTCAGGCGTCAGTCAGCACTGAGTGACTTGATTTGATTCGACCTTACAACTAGTCAGTGCGTCAGCATCAGAGAACGGATCAATCCTTGGTGTCCACTGTGAATTGGATCAAGTCTGGACAGGGTGTCGCCGAAAAGACGACATAACCGGTATATAATCGGAGGTGGCAAATTGTTAAAAGGCGTGCCCAATTCTTAAGTTGTCATGGTCAACAGTTGTCAACTCTTTGTTTGTACCATTAAGCAGTGGGAAGTACCCGTTTCGGGTCACGTAGGAACAGTGGCTATTGTAGAGTTTGAATATGGATTGCTAGCACTATTCCGACAACTGAATTATATCTGGTTCGTCCTACGCTTCCAATTGTTTCTCCCCTCGTTCCCTTACTACCACAATGTATGGCTCCCATTTCAATTTCTAGTCGAAGACAGGAAGTGCGTGCCACATGACACATGTGTGATGTGTGGAAACACGCACTGATCTGACGGGGCAATGAGAAAAGTTTCATTTAGCTGTTCAGTTGGGAAAATAACATCACATAAGGGCTGCTCAATTCATTCAGTTCGCGTTCAATTGGGAACCGAGTTCGCCGGTTCGCTGCTAAGCGCCGCCAAACTTTGTCCTAAACGGGACTTGTACCTCAACCTTACGGCGCACAGCACCAGCACTTCAAGTGTAGTGAATTATTTACAAGCAGTCTTAATGATGTACTCTATGGAAAGGGTCAGTAAAGGTTCGGGAATGTCAAGGGTCATGCCTGACAAGGGTTAGGAATGTGAATGACGAGGTTTAGTGAGGTTTGGTATGTGCTTTAAGACTGCTTGTAGATAATTCACTACACCAAGTGTTGGTGTTGTTGGATTCCGACAATCCGGAAAGAGAAGAGAAGATGATGGCCAAAGAATCCAAGAAGCAAGGCACGAGGAGGAGAAGCTGAGGAACGTGGTACGAGCGCAAGCCACAATAGGCCAATGGGATGCGGTGCACTGACGTCGGCCGAGCTTCTGAGACATACGCAAATTAAGTTATGTTTAATTTTTTATTCCTTACTTACCTGCTATAAAACCAAGTGCCCGAGAGACGCAAGCATCTCAGTTCTTGACCAGAGACTGAGATGTAAGTACTTAGTTCCTGTAAGTCAGCCATAGCTGACAAAAACCATAGTGTACCTTGTCTTTCTAGGTAGTGCACATGTTAATCTGAGTTCTTGACCAGAGACTGAGATTGTACCTTGTCTTTCTAGACCCTTCTCTCCCCGTTCGCTCGCCTGTCATCACAACAGGTTATGAGCCCTGCCACAGCCATGGATAACACGCTCCCCTCCACCAACTCAGCCCTCTTCAATGTCCCAAAGCTAGCCGAGGATGGCAGCAACTGGATAACCTATAAAGGAAGAACGTTGATGGCTATAGGTGCGAGAGGTATGATGCGGTATGCAGATGGTTGGGCAGTAAGACCCATCCCCTTCAAGGTTGACGACAAGACAAATAAGCTTGTCAAGCCCAATGGCAAGGAGCCAACGGAGGCGGAGATTGAGGCACATGAAAAGAAAGTAGACGATTTCTTCTAAAAGGACTCACTTGTCAAACAACAAATCTTCAGCACCATCATGGATAGGCTCCTGCTCCGAGTCCAGAACCTCGATTCTGCGGCCAAAATCTGGGCAGAGATATGCGACATCCATGAAGGGAAAATCGACCTTGTGCAAATAGATATGCGGCAGTGGTTACAGGAGACAAGGTGTGAAGAAAATGGAGACGTGAAGGCTCACTTCAGTGAGATGCTCCGCCTCAGAGAGTCCCTGGCAGGCATGGGCACTGCCATTAAAGAAAAAGATTTCTATGCAATGATCCTCGCATCCCTTCCTGAATCCTATCGGCCTCTTCTTTCATCCATCAATGTGACCGCTCGGATCACTGGTACCCTGCTAAGTCCCTATGAACTTGTCAATATTATCAGTGAGGAGTACGAGCACTGGCAACTCACCGAACATCGTCCTTCCAGAAAGGCAGGCAATTCTGCCCTGTCGGCAAGGGCAAGCAATGGAAAGGGGAAATCCACTGGCACACAAAGCAACCCTGATGCAGTCTGTTACAACTGCAACCGCAAGGGCCACTATAAAAGTGAATGCTGGAGGCCAGGAGGGGGAAAGGAGGGTCAAGGACCGAATCAGAGGCAGAAATGAGGTGGCTGCAGTCACAAGCGAAATGCAAATGCTGCCAAGGAGTCTGAGGACCAGGAGAACTATGCGTTTGTCATGTCAGATCTCATGAGCATTGCTGAGAACATGGACATACCTGCCAAGCGCCGTGGAGCCATTGTGGACTCCAGTGCTACCTCCCATTTTTGCCCTGACAAGTCCAAGTTCCAGAACTTCGTAAATATCCCTCCCCAGGAGGTCTATACTGCGAATGGCTCGGTACTTAGTGCCACTGGCCGAGGAGATGTTAAGATAGACCTACCTCTAGGTTCCAAGAAAATGACCGTCACACTGAGAGACACTCTATATGCCCCATCTATGGCATTCACCCTCATTTCCATGAACAAAATTGCGTCTGCTGGCCTGGCTGTCTTGTTCAAGGGGAGGATGTGCAAGATCCTCTCCAGAGGACCTAAGAGAGAGGTGATAGCGGAGATCCCGTAGGTTCAAGGCCTCTATAGCATTGCTGGTCAGAAGAAACACCATGTGCATGCAGCCAAGGAGAAGCTCACCCTTGGCCAAGTGCACCGTGCACTCGGCCATATCTCCCAAAATGCTATACTGCAACTAGCAAAGGACGTCTTGGTACAAGGCCTGGACATAGACCCTACCTCAAGACCCAAATTCTGTGATGCCTGTGCTAAGGCCAAGGCAACTCGTAAGCCCTTCCCCAAAGAAACAAAGATGAGGGCACTTACCTATGCGGAGCTCATACACACCGACCTTTGGGGCCCAGCCCAAACCACGAGTCTTGGAGGCAGCAACTATTATATCAGCTTCACCAATGATTATTCATGTGAAAATAAGGTCGAGTTCCTGAGGGCAAAGAGTGATGCTCTGGCGGCCTTCAAACGCTATGAAATGCACCTTACTCATCAAAATCCAGGTGTTCGGCTCCAAAAGCTACATTCAGACCGTGGAGGGGAGTACCTTAGTGACGAGTTTGATAAGTATCTCCAAGACCAGGGGATAGAGAGGCAGCTTACTGTCCATGATTCCCCTCAACAAAATGGGGTAGCGGAGCGGCTAAATCGCACTCTCACAGAGCTTGCACAGGCTATGTTATTGGCCTGTGATCTCCCGAAGTTCCTATGGGCTGAAGCTATCCATTATGCAACATGGTTGAAGAATCGCTTACCCTCTAGAGCCATCCCTGGGAGTACCCCCTATGAGCTTGTCCATCTCAACAAGCCTGACCTCTCTATGGTGCACGAATTCGGTGTGACGGTGTATGTTCATCAGCTGAATGCTGGCAAGCTAGAACCAAGGGCAGAGGAGGCCATTTTTGTGGGAATCGATGCTGAGAGTAAGGCCTATCGTGTTTACTGGCCAACGAAGTGCCGTGTGTCAGTAGAGCAGAATGTCGCATTCGTCCCACCAGATGTCGTGGTTCCTGGGGATGTCCTGGACGAGGGGGAGTCTATTACCTGCACCAACATCGACAATGAGAATGTTAGCAAGGAAACCCCAACCACAAGCAATGCACCTAACGTCCCACACATCCCAGAACCCACTCCCATACCAGAGCCCAGGACAATGAGGCAGAGACCTGCCCCAGGATATTACTCCTGCCTACAGTGTGGGGAGGGGGCTGCTGTTGCGATAGACACCCTACAGGAAGCATCAGAACTTGACCTCCTGGATGAGGAGGCCCATATCCAATTAGCTTTGGCTGCAGCCCAACCTGAACCTACCCTACAGCAGGCACTGAATGGCCCTGATGGAGTTGAGTGGCAGGAAGCCCTGGACTACGAGATAAGTCAACTAGAGAAGCTAGGGACTTGGGAAGTGGTAGATGCACCCAGGGGAGTAAACATTATACCATGTCATTTTGTCCTCGCCACAAAATGTGGCCCAGATGGCAAAAAACTCAAGCTACATGCTCGACTCATTGCGAATGGTCAGCGACAGCAATACGGAGTAGACTTCTTTGACACATTTGCCCCGACAGCCAATATGAGCACGATACACACAGTCCTAATGATGGCAGCTCAAAAGGATTGGGAGATCCATCAAGTGGATATCAAAAGTGCTTATCTATATGCAAATCTCCAGGAGGAAGTCTACATGAGGGCGCCACATGGATATCTCAAGGAGGGTCAGCAGGGAAAGGTACTGAAACTGAAGAGGAGCCTACCTGGGCTAAAGCAGGCTGGGTATGAATGGGCGGAGGAACTTGCCGGAGCCTTCTCGAAGATGGGTTTTAGCTGATTGCAGGTTGACCAGGCAGTGTACTTCAAATGTACCTTGGAAGAGCACATAGTCATCACCATGTCTGTTGATGATATGGCTGTCACTGCAAACCACAAGTCCCATATCCTCCATTTCAAGTCCCACCTACGTCAATTCTTCGAAATCTCAGACCTAGGAGAGTTGAGTTGGTTGTTAGGCCTCAAGGTAACAAGAGACCGAAGCGCACGTACCTTGACCCTCTTGCAAAAGGCCTATGTGCACACTATACTTGACCGTTTTCACCTAGGTGACGCTAAGAGTGTCCAAACACCCATGGAGAGCAGCACTACCCTATCCATAGATCAATCCCCTGGCACGCATGCTGAACTACAGAGTATGCAAGACGTACCATATCAAAGGGCCATAGGCTCATTAATGTACGTGGCTACAAGCACATGCCCAGACATAGCATTTGCAGTGGCAACTCTATCGCAATTTATGCGCAACCCTGGTAGGCTCCACTGGGAGGCCACCAAACAGACACTGCATTATTTAAAAGCCATGGATGACTATGAACTCACCTTGGGGACCATGGATGGAGGGATCGAGGTATTCATGGATGCAGACTGGGCTTCACAGCCTCATAGACACTCCATGAGCAGATACGTTGTCCTGCTCAATGGAGGTCCAGTGGCATGGAGTGCATGCAAACAGCCCATCATTGCACTGTCAACAGCAGAGGCTGAGTACATTACACTCACCAGCATTGCAAGAGAGGTACTTTACCTTCAATTGCTCCTCAACAAACTCTACGAGGCTCCCAATCTCCCTACCCCCATATTCTGCAACAATCAAGTGGCAATAGCGTTAGCGTCAAATGGAAAGTTCCAATCACACACGAAACACATTGACTTACGCTATCATTTCATATGGTCCCATATCAAGAACGGCACCTTCCAGCTCTTCTATTGTCCCACGGATGATAATATTGCCGACGCCTTCACAAAGGCCCTCCCTCATCCTCGATTGCAGAAGCTTCAAGCCTGCATGAGACTGGCATGCGCTTGAGGGGGAGTGTTGGATTCTGACAATCCAGAAAGAGAAGAGAAGACGATGGCCAAAGAATCCAAGAAGCAAGGCATGAGGAGGAGAAGCTGAGGAACATGGTATGAGTGCAAGCCACAATAGGCCAATGGGATGCGGCGCGCTGACGTCGGCCGAGCTTCTGAGACATATGCAAATTAAGTTATGTTTAATTTTTTATTCCTTACTTACCTGCTATAAAACCAAGCACCCGAGAGACACAAGCATCTCAGTTCTTGACCAGAGACTGAGATGTAAGTACTTAGTTCCTGTAAGTCAGCCATAGCTGACAAAAACCATAGTGTACCTTGTCTTTCTAGGTAGTGCACATGTTAATCTGAGTTCTTGACCAGAGACTGAGATTGTACCTTGTCTTTCTAGACCCTTCTCTCCCTGTTCGCTTGCCTGTCATCACGACAGGTGTGCAGTGCCATAAGGTTTAGGTACAAGTCCCATTTGGGACAAAGTTTGGCAACACTTAACAGCGAACTGGCAAACTTGGCTCCCAGGTGAATGTGAACTTTTAGAATTGAGCAGCTGTCATATTCCATACATCTGATCTCAGATCCAATCAGATCCAATCCAATCAGATCAATCCTGCTTCTGTCTGGACCACAGATTTGATCCAGATCACCGATCCGAAACCCCTAGCTTCTCATGTTCTAAGTCCACTGTGCATACTTGCTTCTATCTCCTTTTGGTGATCTATCTGTACTGGTGTCCTGGCTGTGTATATTCCTGTCCTGCTGACTGATCCATTACCTGTGCTTCATATCTGACTTGCATTTACTGATCTGCTGTGCATTTACTAATAGACTTCTGTTATACTTTGTGCATAGCCCTCCAGTCCTGGACTTGCTGATTATCTGTACTAGCTACCTACAGTATATAAACTACATGTACAACTCTAGAGAACCTTAGTTCGAATATCATCTTAGATTCTGCTCATTCCATTCCTCTGAACTTGAGCCTCTTCTAGCTCTAGTATCTTCCAAGACTTAGGATTGATTCCTAAAAGTCTACACTTCTGACTCTACCTTCAGTAGTCTATATCTGTTAGTTTCTAGTATGGACCTCATCTGATACTAGCCTTATATCTTGAATCCATCCATACACTCTGGATACCCTTCAGACATACTCTTTCCATCTACACATTCCAGATATCCTTCAGATGTATCATATCCAATACCTTCAGATCCATCATACAAACACTTCCGGATCCTTGGACATATATTACTCCTCTGAAATAAGGGGCAATACTCAGGAAAGGGGCACAGTGTACTGTTACAATTGTGGTACACCCCTATTCATTTTCCTCCTGCTTATGTCATTATTACCTTATCGGTTGTACTCTTACATGGTCATATGACCTTGACCTTTCTCCCACAGTCACTTGACTGTACGTTCATACTTAGTTCTATCTCATTCTGTAACATTCTATTGATGTCATCATTCCACGACGTTCTCTTGACTCATACCTTCTGCGATGTTCCATCACATTCTATTGACTCACGTCGTTGTATACCATACGCAGTTATCTCCCGTTATATCTGTCTTAGGCCTGCCCTAAAGTCCCTACATACTTTTGTATTTAAAGGCCTTCTTGTACTTGTAGATTCCTCACTTGAATCTTACTGGGTTTTACCTGGAACATCCTTCGCTAGAGTCTTCCAACTCTAGTCGTCATTGTGAAGTCGTCTTCTAAGCCTTAGCACTCCTAAGTCTTAGTCCGAACACAATTATATTTGACTTAGCCAGTTTCGTCTTGCTTCTCAGCACAAACCTGTCTCAGTCGTCTGACAATGTCGTATTCTTTTATATGTAAAGTGTTGATACGTTAACAACCGCTGTTCTCTTTTGAACCGTCGTTCAATGAGCCCATCCCAGTCGTAACATGTACAAACTGAGGCCAAAGCCCTTTGAATCTTTCACCTATTGAGTACAGTCTTAACAGCAGACCTATACAGCCACCACCTGTCACACTAGCAGTTTGAGAATTTTGCCTGGGGGAAGATTTTGATCGAAATGAGAATGACAAATTAACTCCATTTGGAAACTCAGATTTGGCTGAATGGTGTTCTAAGTTAGTCTACACACAAATAAGCGAAGTGGCACAGAGCTTCTTGCTTCTGCCCACTTCGCATTCATCTATCAGCACTTCAGCTTCAGTATAAGCGTCTAGTTCTACATTTTTTCTTACACCTTTTCTGACATGGCCAATGTTAATCCAAATGAAGCCATCAGACTGGACTATGCTCTAGCTGAGTACCAACATGAACATCAACAGCTGATCAGACCCTTCAGTCATTTTTCATGTAGAATCATGGCCAGCCAGTTCTTGGCCAGTCAATGTAGGATGGGTGCCAGCTATAGTAAAGCATGGCTGGCTGGTAGGTGTAAAGCAGAATAGTCTACAATATATAATGGAGTAGCACATGGTAAAAGCATGGCCAGCCGGTAAATGTAAAGTAGAATAGTCTACTATATATAATGAATTACCATAAGGTAAAAGGTTGGCTGGCATAGGTTTTACCTATGTAGAAGCAAGGCTGGCCAGCCTGTAGGTCTCAACCTTTAAGAGCGCACTAGGTTCAGATCTACTACAAGCCAGCCAGCCTTGTACATAGGTAGATGCATGCCAGCCAGTCTAAAGGTTTAGACCTAGCCTTATTTCTACACAGTTAGATGCAAACTGGCCAGTGTACTAGGTCTGGCTAGTGCACTAGCTTTAGACCTACACACTGGCCAGCCTTGCTTCTACATGAGTAGATGCAACTGGCTGGTTCAAAGGTTGAGATGTACTAGCTGGCCAGCCTTATTTCTTAGGTTCAGTCTATAAGCTGGCCAGCCTTGCTTCAGGCCAGTTTGCATCTACTTATGCAGAAACAAGGCTGGCCAGTGTGTAGGTCTCAGCCCTTGAACTGGCCAGGTGCATCTACTCATGTAGAAGGAAGGCTGGCCAGCTTGTAGGTCTGAACCTAGTGCACCAGCCAGTCTGCATAGACTGGCCAGTTTGCATCTACCAATGTACCAGCAAGGCTGGCCAGTGTAAAGACTACAATCTAGCTAGGCTGATAGGGGTAATGAGTATCGATAATACTAATGATACTAATGGTACCGAGAGAAGTGTTAGTGATGAGCGGGGTGATAGCATATACTGATGACTATGACGGCGTTGTATGCTGAGGGACAGCAAAGCCCAAGTGATGAGTGACGGTGAGATAACAATGGTAGTGATGATAGCGGTGATAGAATGAGTATAGCAGGATGGCAAAGACCATCAAAGAATTCAGAGATAGTAGATTTCAAAGAAGATATATTTGAATGGCAGTAGTGGTAGCAGTATGGTGATCCCATCTAATGAGTGATACAATGTAAGGAATAATGAATGGATACTCCAGCGCATGAGTAGTATGCCAAAGGTAAAAAGTGACTTCTTCTACCAATCTATGGTAAAAGGGGAGTGTTGTATGGAGAAGAAGTCAGCTGTCTTTTATCATACATTGTAAGTAAGTGGAATCAATAGGCGAGAGTAGTAGCAAGTAAGCAAAACTTAGCTGTAGTGATATGTAATAGTGCTTGCTGTGGAATCTAGCAGCAGTAGATGAGAATAAACTACGCACCAAATGGACTTAGTGGGCATGGCATAAGCATTCAATGGGCATCGGCTCATGGAACATGGCTTGGCGCTTTGGTATGGTAACCAGCAATGGTGCAGTATCTGTTACGACTGGGGTTAGTCACGATATGACTACTCAGAAGAGAGTGACAGTTGTTCGGTATCAGCATCAAGTACAAAAGAGTACTATGCTTCAATAGACAACGAAGACAGTATAGTCTTTGGAGAAGAACTAGACTGGCTGAGTTGAATATAAGATCGTGTTCAGACTAAGACCTTAGGAGTGCTAAGACTTAGAAGACGATTCAGACGACTAGAGTTGAAAGGCTCTAGTGAGAGGAGGTTCCAGGTAAAACCCAGTAAGATTAAAGTGAGGAAACTACAAGCGATACACTGTGCTTAAATAGACCAATATGTGCGCACAGACCAAGACCATAACCAGTAAGTAAGTAACTAGATGAATATGGAAGGCATGAGCGTAAGACGACACAAGAAAACAAGAAAGGTAAAGGATGATGTGGCAGTGCCACATAAATACAATGACCAGTTTGTAGACTGTATCGTGAGACAGATGGTCCATGGTCATACACATTATGTAATCTGAAGAGATAGAAAATGTATAGGGGCACATACAACTGTAACAGTATCCTCAGTAACTGTATATATTGATAGTGGTAGGGTTAGGGGTGGTCACACTATGCAGTATAGGGGCTAGACAATTATGGAAATGAACCTATGCAAGGCAAGCACCAGCTGGACTGTCACACCAGCTTGTAGGTTTGAACCTAGTGCACTGGCCAGTCTGCATCTACCTATGTAGAAATAAGGCTGGCCAGTGTGTAGGTCTAAACCTTGCAACTGGCTGGTTTGCATCTACCAATGTACCAGCAAGGCTGGCCAGCGTGTAGGTTTGAACCTAGTGCACCAGCCAGTCTGCATCTACTGATGTAGAAACAAGGCTGGCTGGTGTGTAGGTCTAAACCTTTAGACTGGCTGGCTTGCATTTGTATAAACCACCTGGCCTATTATACTACATAACCACATCCATTAAAAGTCTTCTCAGCATCATCAACAAATCTTCCCCACATGAAGACCTGTTGATAAGCATAGGCTTGATGACTAGGTCTAATGGCTAGCAGCAGGATCGATCAGATCAGATCAGATCTGAGATCAGATGTATGGAATATGACAGTATCCCCCCTTTAGGGCTGAACCCCTGAGGCATAAGAAGTGTCGATCCGGATCAGATGAAATTAATGTGAAACAATGGAGAAGTTTGATGGTTGACATGCTGAGTCTGTAATCTGACAGATATACAGATGTCAGACATCTGAAGTGATTCCTAACCCCCACTTTCTTATATCTCAAACAACAACTACTTTTATCATGTCTGGAGAAGGATCCCATATCCCTGACTCTGCTGCAGACCTTGTAGTGGACTTGAAGAAGAAGTTGGCAGCTGCCAAAGCTGCAGCTGAAGCTGACAAGGAGCAGAAGCGCAAGAAGGAGGAGGAACAGAAGCATCAGGAGGATCTGTGGAAGATAGAGGAGGCTGAGAAGCAGAGGGCAGCAGCAGAGGAAAAGAGGTGGAAGGAGATTGCAGCAGAGATAGTGAGTTACGGATGTTTGTTCCATTCCCTTCCTAACTTTCAGAAGTGTCTCGTGCTTTGTCTTCAGACAATGACAGATCCTGTGCGCGTTGTACTGGGAAGGGTCGGATCTGTCTGTGGATGGATGCGGACAGGAATGCCCTTGTGAGTCTATAGAGCCATTTCAGATCCAAGCTAATGGGCTCTCGGATAGATCAAGTCTTGTGATCCATGCCATAGGGACAAGGGCACTTGTCCTGGGAGGCTCAGATCCGTCAAGGTTCCGAGGGGCAAGGGCAAGAAGAGACAGTGTGCTGTTGGATCCCCATCTCTGAGGGGTAAAGGTAAGAGACATCAGAGGAGTCTGAGTCTGGATCCTTCGGAAGTTGTGGAGGATGACGGACAATCCTTGGTGACAGCCATCAACAACGTCTTGGCTGAGTTGGCTCAGACCAATTCTCTCCTAGAGCGAAGCATCCTGGCAGTGGAAGGCAGCAGGGCTGCAATGGACCGGATGGGCTCCGGACTAGAGGTGTTCCTCTGACAACAAAGGGAGTTTCAGGCCTTGCTTTTTGGGGAGCTTTGGTTGGGGATTTGGATCCCATCAGATGAGGTTTGGACGACTTCGGATGTTGAGGAGGAAGATGAGGAGATGAATAAGGGTTCCGGAAGTGAGGAGGACGGATCCAGAGGGGCGGAGGAGTCTATGGAAATGTAGTATTTCCTAGTCCTGTGGCCTTGTCTGATACTTGTACTTGTATTTCACATATCATTCATGTACTTCAGAGTTGAATAGGACCAGGTTTGTCCGGATATGCAGAGTGGAAGTCGGATATGAGTTCGGATGCGTTTCTGAGCTCAGTAGCAAGTAATCATGAAGTCTCTTCGTTCGTTCCTTCATATCTGGACCATCAGACAAGGTACAGAAGTTGACACTGGCATCTACGACAATCAAGTCTAGAGTCCAGGAAGTCGGATGGTGAAGGAATGTGTGCCCAGATGAGACATAATTTCAAATGGACCTAAATTCTTTTTTGAAAGCTTCTTTGATGGGCAAGTGGAACAGAAGTACTTAGCTTTAACAAAGACTTGTTCTCTAATCCAGAAGTCTGGAGCGGGTTGTCTTTTAGCGTCCGCAGGTCCTTGATAGCATTTCTGTGCTTTGGACATTTCTTCTCAGAGGAACTGGTGAAGTTCATTAAGGTCTAGAGCATATTGCTGGGCACGGATGGAGGATAGATCACATTCCGGATGGATGGAAATATTCAGATGGTAACCCTTATTGGCGAAGAAGGGCAATACCCCAGTAGTAGCACTCGGAGCATTATTGTATGCAAACTCTGCTAGGGGTAGTAGCTTGAACCAGTTGTCCTGTTGATAGCTGCAATAGATCCGAAGGTATTGTTCCAGCATTTGGTTGGCACACTCAGTTTGTCCGTCCCCTTCCAGATGATATCCAGATGTGAAGTGTAGGACCATGTCTAATGCTTTTCCTAAAGACTGGAAGAAGTGGGATACGAACTCAGTTCCTCGATCCGAGGTTACATGGGACGGGACACCATGCTTGGAGAATATGTGGAGGAGGAAGAGGCAGGCAAGATCCAGAGAGGTTATGGTGTCATGAGTCGGAACAAATATGGCTTGCTTGGATAGGCAGTCTATGATGACAAGGATAGCTGTATAGCTGGATGAGTCCGGAAGTTGCTCAATAAAGTCCATAGAGATGAAATTCCATGGCTTGTCTGGAACAGGGAGTCGCTTGAGTAATCCATATGGCTTGTGTCTTGGAAATTTGGCTCAGGCACAGGAAGTGTTATGACTGGAATAGGCTGCGACATGACTACTCAAAGGAGAGTGACAGTCGTTCAGTATCAGCATCGAAGTACAAAAGAGTACTATGCTTCAGATAGACGATGAAGACAGACTAGTTCAAGAGAGGACTAGACTGACTGAGTCGAATATGAAATCATGTTCAGACTAAGACCTTAGGAGTGCTAAGACTTAGAAGACGATTCGGACAACTTGAGTTGCAAGGCTCAAGCGAAGGAGATTCCAGATAAAACCCAGTAAGATTAAAGTAAGGAAACTACAAGCGATACACTGTGCCTAAATAGGCCAATATGTGCGCACAGACCATGACCATAACCAGTAAGTAAGTAGTAAGTCGAATGCAGAAGGCATGAGCATATGATGATACAAGAAAGCAGAAGAGGTAACAGATGATGTGGCAGAGCCACATAGATACAACGGACGGTTCGTAGACCATATTGTGAGAAAGTAGTCCATGGTCGTACACGTTATGTAATCGGAACAAAGGAGAAAATGTATAAGGGCACATATGACTGTAACAGGAAGCACAGGACCTGACATAATCCTTTACATAGGTACATATTCCGGGCCAGGTGTAGTCACATTGGACGAGCTCAAGGGTATGATTTTGTCTGAAGTGTCCAGATAGGGGGTGGTCATGGCAGTTATGGAGGATGCGTAATCATAAGTCATTGGCTTCTGGGACATAGATACGGTTATCGCAGCAAAGGAATCCACTATCACTCACTGTCCATCTCGGATCCAAAGGTACCGGAAGATGCATTTTGGCGATAGGGTCATTGGAAAGTGCGGTCAGGATGTCTTTCCAAAGGCTTTCCATATCCATAAGGACAGCTGCTCTAAGGACTGGAGGTGCTAGGGTTGTGGCTCGTAGGGACAAAGCTAACTGTTTGGAAGTGAATACTGGGTGGAAATTATGAGGATTAACTTGAGCGTAGTCCTTATCCCCCTCTTTGGGGTAGACATCCCAATGTCTTGTCAGGGAATCCGGTTTGGCTCTGAGTTTTCTGGGATGGAAACAGATGATGAGATTGAACTGATGGAGGAATTCTGACCAGCGAGCCTGATGGCGAGAGAAGAGTTTGGTGGTGGAAAAATACTCAAGGTTCTGCTTTGAGGGAACTTAAGGACAAGTGGTGTGTGCTGCGCTATCCCAAGTAACATAATGCTAAGTAGAATGATATCAGCAAGTGGATGTGAGCAAGAAAGTACTTACCTTCAGGGAACTCAAGAAAAAGATAGTACATGTAAATAAGAACAATTAGTAAGTAGGTGCACCAAAGATTGAGACTTATGGTTTTGGAAGGGTGACTGTGTAGTACTAGCTTTGAATTCTTGCAGCTGCAGTCTGCAAGAACCCAAAGGAGTACACCAGAAGTCACCCTTGAGTAACAGCACTGACAGAAATAAAGTAAAGAAATGAAGTGGAATGATGAAGGTAAGATGAAAAGAGAGATTGAACTGTGAGAACTGATTGTTGTTGTTCATATATGCATGTCAGTTTGTTATTATTTGTTAAGTCACATGATGATCAACAATGAAACAATGAACTGTGATGCTGTGGCACAGCTCATTGTTTCATTGTTAATCATCATGTGACACAATCAACCAATGTTCAAACTTTGACTTGTCCATTTCTTTCTAATATCAGCCAGCACTCCCCTCTCTTTGCATTTGTTTAAAGTACATAATGGTAAGTCTTATTTGGTTCATGTCATTTACTAATTTGAATATATTGTTACGAACTGTGGTGGTTCTGAACACGACTGCCACAAACAAGTGGCCTCAAGAGTCGTGGGTTCATTACACTAGCCGGACGAAGGCCTAGCATAGGATCAAGGTAAGCAACGAAGACAGTCAAGTCTGAGAGGACTAGACTGGCTGAGTTGAATACATTTGGCGATGACGAAGGTAGGTCCAAGTAGGTTACATGGAACTAGCTGAGTCGAAGCAAAGGTTCGCTTTAGACTAAGACTTAGGTGTGCTAAGCTTAGATACAATTCAAGATGACTAAGGATTGGGGGTCCTTAGCAGAGGATGTTCCAGGTAAAACCCAGTAAGATTAGAATGAGGAAATACAGTATATCTACGAGCATTTATATACTAAAGTAATGAGAGACTTTAGGGCAGGCTCATCAGATATAAACGGACTGCATAACCAAAGAAGGAAGGCAGCTGAAGTATAACGTGTTGAATGTATGATGTCATAGGGAGTCAGAATGAGTCATATTTGGAGCTGAGTCAGAATGAGTCATGTATGAACGTACGATCAAGTGACCGTGAGCAAAAGTGATATACAAGGGAATGATGAAGTAAGCAAGAAAGAAAGAAAGCATAAATAGAGAGGAAAATGAATAGGGGCATACAACGATTGTAACATATATCTATAATAGTCTTAATTTCACTACTTGCCATGGTGAAGTCTAAACAAACCTGCAAGAAGTCCACTGGTGGCACTGCGCCACGAATTGCCTTGTCATTGCAGGCATCTACTGGAGTCATTTCTGTGCTGGGTGAGCTCAATGTCAGAGAGCCATCTGAACACAATGAGGTAAGTGATTGGTTACATACTATTTGCACTAACACACATCCTTATTTTCAGTTTTGTCTCATCTGCAGAGATGGTTCTGTTGGGGAAGACTGCCTCTTCCTCTGCAGTACCTGTCCACAGGTCATGTGTTCAAACTGCATGAACATCCCCCCTGCCAGTGCACACATGGTGGAGGCCAATGATGTCATGTTTGTCTGCATCTCTTGCCATGTTGGCATGGAATAACACAGGCATGCATCTTACTTGCACTATTTTGTAAGTTTTTCATTTATTTCATGCTAACTAACATTAACTTCATTTTATAGGGTTTTTACAGGAAGGGGCAACCGCTCCTTCCTTCATTCCTGCAAATTTGTGCTACATTGGAGGTTTCCCTCCAATCCCAGCTCTCTTCAGCTCCCATGCTCATGCTCCATCTTGTCCTCATTGACCACAACATCACTGGCAGCTGTTTTGAGCTGGCCTTTGAATTCCTTCAGCCTTACTTCCCTAATGGAGGCTTAGAATTTTGGTCTGTCACATTCAACATTGGCAATGCCTCAAAGATTGATCAGTATCAATTGCAGGTGACTGCCATTGTCCAGTCACTGATGAGCTCAAACTGGGCTCATGTCATCATCACCATCACTAACCACACCAACAACGAGCATAAGGATCCATTTATTGGGTATGAGGGCAACAAGAAGTCATACATTTCGGCACATGTTCACTCTGTAAGTGGCATTTTTTGACTAACATTGTATTTGCTCATTTGACACCAAAGGTTCTTGATGTTCTGCTTTCACCTTGGCATCCCCTGATTCATGGTGCCACAGAATTGTACTTGTGGCTGTTTCCATGTGGCGCGCTCATCAACAACCTCACTCCCTTTTCAGGCTTGCAGCAGGTGGTCATAAAGCAAGTCCATTTGATCTTATCTTTGCAAATACTAACTTGGTAAAACAGTCATTGCATCACAGCCACTATTGGCTTTAATGCTGTTTGTTTTCAGCCAAGTTTTGCCACGCACCTTTTTCTGGCATTTGCAGAGCTGGTCATCATTGAGTGTTTGCCCATTCACACTGTCTTCCCTGACATGTTGGGCCAGTCCTACAAACTTGGGTGCCACACTGATGTGTTCTTGCTGATGCCTGACAACTCAGGTTCATTGGCTGTTACCAAGTTTGCCTGGATGCATTCCGAACTTTGCTCTTGGGGTCAGTACCTGCCAGTCCAATGCCCACAGTGTGGGTGGAGTAATGCCTGGTGTTCAGTCAACATGCACAAAGATTACATCTTTGAATGCAAGAATGGCCAATGTAGGACAAAGTATGTACGTATGTATTCTCGCAACTGCCTCATTCCAGGATCCTTTTGCCAGGAAAAAGACCTGGTTCCTGCTGGATTTTGGTTGTATTGGGGCCCACACCTGCTATCTCTGATGATGATGAGGATCAGAATTAGGTTATGATTATTTTGCTTAGCTTTTTCGCATATCCATTCATGTTTCATTTTTTTCATCTTACTTGATTAGATTACCCTCATCTATTACCTATGCACCACTCCATGGAAGTATAACATGTTCTGGATCTTTTTACCTGATGTGAATTTGTCTATTATCTATGCCATCTAACTCCACCACTCAATGGAAGTATAATGTGCCTTTAATCTTGCTACTTGATGTGAATTTGATCGTCTCATATGTAAGTCATGCATTATTGCTGATAAACATGGATGTTAAAATTAATTTCAGCTAGCTACCCTCCTACTGCCTGTACCAGTCTACCTGCAATTTCTATTATTATGTCTACCAACTGGTCTATTGCCTTGAAGCCAATTATCAATCTTCACTATGAGGCCATGTTGACTGCAGATTCTCCTTCTGCTAGAAAATGTGTCATGAGGAAGATTCATAAGGCTATACTAGCTGCTCAAGATGAGCAAGAGGAAGCCATTGCCTTGCCTACTTCCTTGAAAAAGTTCACAAAAATTTTATATTGTACATGTATTTAGTTGTCTGATGATATACATAAATGTTACCCACAGGCAATAAAAGAATACTATGCCAAAAGTATCAAGGACAAGGAAGAGGCTGATGAACATGAGGCTGCGAGTCGCCCAAGAGAACCATCTTTCTATAAGAAAACCCTGTCTGAATGGGATGTAGCACAGAAATTATTTAAACAGGAGATCAACAAATATGACATGGCCAAACAGTAGAGTAAAGGCTTGGAGTATTCAATCAAATACTGCACTGGACATGCCAGAGAATGGTTCAACAACATGACACCTTCACAACAGCAGGAGGTCAAGTTTGCCATGAAGAAATGGAATGAGGAGGGGGCACCAGAAGAAGCTCAGGCAATGTAAGTTTTACTTCAAATCTATGGTTATTCCAGTCTAACACTTTGATTGGAGATATCATAAGAACAACCTCAAGAAAACCCTGGAAGATTTTACAGAGCAAATGTGGTGCACAATGGGTTGTCACATAGTAATGCTGGTTAGTCATAAGCAAAAAGCTAGTCAGACATTGTCCATCAGTCTGTAAGTAATCAAATCAACATGAAATCCCAAGGCTAACTAAACTATAGACATAAATCTATGCCTCAGAATGCTAAGAAAAAAATTTCTATGAGCTCAAGTAGTATCAAGGAGTGGACTGTGAATGGATTTGAATCCTTTGGAGAATGGTCTAAGACTGAATTTTGTATGTGTTTCATTTGATTTCAAATGTCATCCTTACTGACTATTAAATTAATAGACCCTTTAGAGGATTCAGACCATGTGTCATATTCCATACATCCGATCCAAGATCCGATCAGATCCGATCTGATCTGATCAATCCTGCTTCTATCTGGACCACAGATCCGATCCGGATCACTCATCCGATGCGCTACAACTTCTTGTGTTCTAAGTCCACTGCATCCTTGCTTCTATCCCCTTTCGGTGATCTACCTGTACCGGTGTCCCGGCTGTGTATATTCCTGTC